>CABFOS010139920.1:5884-16517 GCA_900660315.1 Diretmoides pauciradiatus
GGGGGGGGGCGGCTATCATTCACATATGAGGCTCTTAAATCTGCATTAAGACACTACAATATATTATTTTATGTGCCAATTACAAGTCTGAACAACGATAAGGAGCAGGAGGTAACTCTTGCTAAGGGTGGTGGCTGCGATACTTATCGTTTTTAAGGATAGGATATTCACATGGTGGTGATGGATGGACCTTTTAAACCAAGTCTGAGCTTCTGTCTCAGTCGGGTCTGAAGGCTGAGGAAGTTTGTGGATTTGGGTCGTGGCAGCATCCTTCGTGACCTTGTGGACAGAACGAGTCTGCCTCACCTCAGCTAAGCCTGTTATTTGGTCTGGCCAAGTATTGTAATTGTCTAATAAATGAAAAAGTACTAGCCTGGCCAATGGTGCACAGAGGCAAATATCAGCGTCTGAGATCTTAGGCAGATCAGATCAAGTCATTTTGCACATACAATGAACTTGGTGGGTTTTGACTCTTAAATCTCATTAAGCAGAACATAACACACAATTATAGAAGTAGTATATACAATGAAAGTAGAAATTTAGGAAATAGGTTTTTTTTAGAGGTAGTATAGTATATAAATATCTCAAATTGTGTCTTTCAGGATGAAATATTAATAGCTTTAGTTCAACCAGCGAGTATCAGATCCTCTTCACTGTCAGATCTCATTAATCTGTGGTGTTCAACACATCCTATTTTGTGAGGAAGTGTCATAATTTACTTTCCCCTCAACTTACCTTGTGTACTTTTACTTAAGTTAGTGATTTTCTACGTTTCCCAGAATGCCTTTGAACAACCCCCAGGGAAAGGGGTTCTCTGTGCTGATAGCGTAGTAGGTTTTTCCAGTTGGCAACACCGTGTGGCGGTTGTCAAATGTCCAAGAGGGCGTTGTGTTTCACACGCTACTGATGACAGATCCAAAAAGATAGAAGCTTTGACTGCATTGCATTCTGGTCTATCTCTACTGTGGGTGGAGAACTTGGTCTCTCTGTATGATTGTTGATCATCGGTCTATAAAGAAGCCCCTTGGTTCTGAGGGCTGACACCAAAACCTGACGTTTACCGTTAATGTTTTAGATCCATGAAACATTTTGATGTCAGACTGAAAATATCTTAACGTGACGTGACATGACAAAAAACAAGAAAAACACACCAAACAACTAAACGGATCCAGAAATGAAAGTTGCATCACCAGTAGCTGTCAGGGTGGATTTTCCCTTTTTAAGAAGCTGATTTCTGCAGCCAGTGCAGAAGTTGATCAAATGTAAGATTGTCGTTACTAGACTGGCAGAATCATTCAAATGGATTTGCATGTCCTTTGCTCATTCAGAAGCCTCTGCTACTCTTGACAGTAGAAATGATCGGCTGTGATAGCTCAGATGAGGTTGTTCAGGTTAGTCGTAAATATGTCACGTCTTCTTTAGCATAGAAAGCCTCAGTGGGAATCAGACCCACAGGCGGTGTTGGTGTCAAACGAGTTGAGATACAGCCGTTACATCTGCATTGATCCTACATATGCAGCAGTGACGCAGTTGCCATTGCCCCACAACATGTTACTCCTCTTTCTTCCAAACCACATTCACTCTTTTGGGACAAAACCAGAATAGTTTGTCATCGGAATTTAACTTGATGTGTTGCACCAGTAACCATTACATAATCTTAAATAGTATAAACCGTTTTTAACTAAAATCATTAGACGTTCAACATTGGAATAAGTTTTCTTTGTTTTGATTTAGATATAATTGATACATGTATTTTAAATGGCGTAGTATGTGTTTTCCCATATGTAGAAAGTTAAGTATTTTTGTAAGTAAGCCCTTTCTATTTTTCTTTCTTCTGTCCCCCTTCTCCTTGTGAATGGTTTGAATGTGATTAACGGTGTCTCTTAAGATTTGTTTTTTCTCCTTTAGGTTATTGTGCATTGACTGGTACCACAGAGGTACAGGCCAAATGTTAAAAACAACATCAACAAATTCTTCCCGTGGTCAACATGGGCTGTACACAAAGTTCCATCATGTTTTGAACAGGGTTGAAGACTCAGCCGGTCTGATCCATTAGATGGAAAGTTTTGCAAATGCTACTTTAGCAGCAGATGAAAAGTTGGTTTCCAAAACTGGTGCTGATAGCTCAATATTTTTATGAACTCAAGTGATTACATCTGAAACGCTACTGTTTTGCAAGTGAAAACAGTCTATAGTGAGTGTTATTTGCATGTCAACAATTGTTTTTCAAGTGGCGGATGTCTCATTTTTATGACAAAACTTGTCAAATGTTCAACTGGTGTCCAACCGAACATGTCACTGTAACCATGATATGTCAAACTCTTAAACATGTCAACTTTGTTTTAAATTTAGACGCGGGATGGGTCATTGATAGATGTTATTAATAGCAATAGCTCATGAGGCTTGGGAATGCTTGGCATGATACTAGAGGTCTCAAAATGTCTGTGGTCTCGTAGGACTTTTAATTGGAATCAGGTTAGGTCCCCAAGTAGAGATACGCTCACAACCCAATTCTGCCACGGAGAAAAAAAAGTTGATCAAATTGAAAGTGGATCACTGCGGTACGCTGCAGAGAGTTGGTGTGCAAGCTGACAGGTTGCTAGACCCGAGCTTTGCCTTTGCGCTGTCGAGTCAAAGTGGTCTTGTTGATGAGAACTTTGTATACTCCCCATGAAAACCCCTCAGCAACATCAGTAACACTGTGCACTTTCAGAAACCAGTTATGGCCTATATCTTTGTGTTACTGTTGTGAGCAATACTGTAATTTTCCATTTTAGGCTTATCCTTGCTGACTCAAAAAGTATAATACCAAATTTGGGAAAGCTTGGAGAAAGCTTTAGGCATTGTACAGTTTCTGTTTCTCCATATTTTTGTTATGCATTAACAATGGCTGCTGCCAGTGTGTGCAATATACCAAGGGACAGATCAAGGTGGGGTTTGGATGAAACAGCATGAAGTAACACAATGTAGTATTGGACCAATTGGCGTCTTATCAGCTTGCTTGAAAAGTGTCAGTACATATTTAGCTTTGTAGGATATTAGACTATAGACATAATTAACCCCTTTACATAGCATTTCAATACAGCAAATTCTGCACCTGCCGTTCTTGACATTTCATACAAGTTAAGCAGCCTTTCATTGTCACACTAAATATTCTGCTGCACAGTAAAGAGAAAACTCTACCAGCCCTTTGTGTTCACAACATGGATTGGTGCAAAGTTTCCCTCTGTCCCCCAGGCCCTAGTCTTGGTCTTGTGTTCTTGCAAGCCTGCGACATCATCCGAACCCCAGGAGCCTCTAGCTCGGTCTTGACGGATCCTCACTCTGCTGAAGCCCAATACTGTTCTTCATCTTGTGTTGTCACAACCCCCCTGCTACCTTGATTCACTCTTGGTCGTTGGCTAGGTTTTGGATTTATTACTTTCGAGGCCGAACAATCAGTGGACCAGGCTGTCAACATGCATTTTCACGACATCATGGGCAAAAAAGTGTGTAGTTGTAGTTTTATTTTACCCTCAAGATCAAACAGAGGCTTGGGCGACAGAGCGAGAATTACGCCTTGATGCTGTTACAGTAGTCGGAGCTCTTTTTCAAGTGGCTGCCCATCAGTCAGTCAGTGCCTCTGTCACTGCTGCCCCATACAGCACCATTCTCATTGCTTTCAATTACCAGCCTTTGACCATCCTTTAAGTAATCAGGCCACTGGCTTAATATACTAGTTCTTATTAACTTATTTTGTTTTCCAAACTTATTACCACACTTGCTTTGGCTTTGATAGTCTTCATAGGCAGACTCATCCCTCTGAAACGCTGTGTAATGTTAGAGTTTCTATTGTCGCCCAAGGCTTTGTTTAAATTGACCTCTCCTTTAGGTTGTCTAAACATGATTAGATTTTACTTGAAACACTTAAGTTATCCCATTCTCTGGCTTTTGGTATTTATATGAGTTGCCAGTAATTGGAGAAAAGACAGTTGAGTCTTTTACTGAACATATATCACCTAAAGGATTGGTCCTCTATCAGTTCTGTTTCATTTCTTTTCTGATATTTTGTTGGCAGGTCACTTATTTTTTGAGTTACACGCCAACATATTTTTTGAAAAGTTAAAGAGAAATCTCAACTAAGTGACCTCAGCTGAAGAATCTCCATACTGTGTCGGTCAATTCTGAGAATCATAATGGGTGGGCTGCTTAGGACGAGACGTGGGTCAAATGGCAATGCGTGGAAAGGCAAATCCTAGTGTTTATTTTAACCTTCGGGGTGTACCGGATGGGTGGGGTTTAGATAGTGTCAGGTAAGTTTGTCCATCAAGACTAAATTAACTTGGGATTCACTTTATGGCAGTCAATGTATTGTCCTGCAGTAGTATTTGCTAACACTAGTTGGTGCAGTTGTGGTTAGGATCTTTCCCTGCACATGGGAAGTTAAAACTTTTCATTCATTAATAATCAAGCCCGTCTTTATTTGTCACAGACACATCCAAAGTAGGGCTGCAACTAACGATTATTTTAATTATCGATCAATCTGTCAATCATTTTCTTGATAAGTTGTTTGGTCCATAAAATGTCCAAGGTGACGTCCTCAAATGTCTTGTTTTGTCCACAACCCAAAGATATTCAGTTCACTGTCATAGAGCATTAAAGAAACCAGAACATATTCACATTTGAGAAGCTGAAATCAGAGAATCTGGACTTTTTTTTCTTAACCAACTTATCAAAATAGTTGCCGATTAATTTAATAGTGGACAACTAATCAATTAATCGACTAATCATTTCAGCTGTAATCCACAGTGCACACACACGTCACCGACACCCCCACACATGGCGGCCGTGAAATGTCTTTCTCCACATTTGACGCATCCTGGTCTGTCCTTGCGGGGGAGGGGGCAGCCCAGGAGCAGCGGTGCAGCTGGCGTAGGCAGCGCTCCGGGGACCCACTTCCTCCGTGTCTCTGGTCAGGCGATGATGTTTCGCATGTTTTTAGTAGGGGTCCTTATTTTTGGAGGAAACCACAAGTAAGCACGGGGAGAACATGTAAACTCCACACAGAAAGGCCACAGATAGCATGGGGAGACATACCCCCCAAAGCCAACAGCGACCCAGGCGGGAATCGAACCCAGGACCTTCTAGCTGTCAGGCGAGAGCGATACCACTGCGCCACCGTTTCCCCCCAGTGGAGTAATTAGTCGCCTTACGCTGCTGTTCAAAGATCTCTTCACCCGTCCTTCATCTTTATATGTCCAGATTACCTTTTAATTAGGGATGCACGATATAACAGTCATCATATCAGTATTGGCCGATAATTACTTAAAAATGCATTAAAGTTATCGGACATATCAAAATTATTCCCGATATATCACGCCGATATGATGATACATGAATTATGTGCCAACCACATTGATGTGTTGGTGTAGCAACAGCTCTTGTTAACCTACACAGAAGAAAATTTCTGGTGTGGAGAGAAATCAGGTCATAACAAAGCAGCGTCTGCATCTGCACCCAGCAGTATCGATATTGGTCGATATGACCATGTAAATAATTGGTTATCAGATATCGGCCAAAATTTCAATATCGGGCGTCCTTACTTTAAACAGATGAGCCAAATCCCATCCGGCCCCACATGCACGCTCTCCTCCAGCAACCCTCCTTGACTTTGCCCTGGTTTCCAGCAGGAATCGAAGCTCGACTTGAGCCATTGTTCTTGAGTTGACATTACCTTGCGCTGGGACTTAAGGGAGGCGGGGAGATATGGGTTACAAAATTAGAAATTGGAGCACATCAAACTGTGGAACAAATCCCAGTTCTGCTGTTGGGGACTGTACAGAAGTCATGGTATCCATCACTCGTAGCTGCGATGCCCACGGGAGAAGTGCCCAGGTAGCTGCCGGCGGCGGCGAGGCCACTGCCGGAAACATGTGCGTGTAATTAGGTCGACAGAGAAGGAAGAGGGAAAGCTGGGAAAGTGGCAACACCTTAAAGCGGGGAGGAATTTGTGATTCGTTTTTCCTCCTGCAAGGTGACCCCAATAACTCAACCCCTCAGTCTATTTCTGGTCGGCTCCCCTTAGTCTCAGCCTGTTTCTTTGCTCTGGTTAACTGCTGGTAGCTTTGCCTGGTTACAGCAAGGAAAGTTTTGTTATTGGGGCAACTAAACACTTGGTGGTACACGGTGGTATTGAGAGAACGAGGCGTCAAACCTCCACGGCAATGGACTATAACTATAAAATCAGCAGCGTAAGTAATGGAATGGTTGGCTGCAGTTCGACTTGCATCTACAGTGCAAATGGATTTCGCAGCTTTTTTTTTATAGCTTTTGATTTTGTAGCATTTGATCATCTCTTAATTTTTGAGTGAATACTATAACCAACTGTTCCAGTACTTGCGGTTTTGATTACCGGGCCTCCAGCAGCGATTTGACCTCATTAGGGGTAAAAGGGTATCAGTCAAATTAACTTTGCTGAAAACGGTTTTCTCATCCTTTTGACACAGTATGAAGATTCAATTTTAAATGGACTTAATTGACTTTGTATTATTTGCATGTTTACCTTGTATTCTGTTAGATCTGAGATACAAATCTCTACATCCATCCCCCCCCCCCAAAAAATTATATTCAAAGTAAAATAAAAATGAGATTCTTTAAGCGTTAGCCGGAGAAAGGTAAGTCTTGACCTTCCATTAGACGTCTTTATCAGATATGGGGCAATTCATTGAAGAAAATCAATAGGCTCTATGTTTCTCAGGTACATCTTAAAAAGCTTTTACCATTTAAATGTATTCTATACAGTTTTGGCTGTCGTGAAGCATTGCCCAATTGGTATTTCAGTACCTGAGACACATAGCAGCTCTCCTGACTACACCGTAATATTAATTTACATAGTCGCCCTACATTGATCCCATAGACTTAAAGCCAAAGTTTTCAAGCTGCCCCCTAAAAAGTCAGTGCTAAGACAGGTCTGTCTAGGCGAGGGATTTTTAGGGACCGTATACTGGTGTTGCCAAATGTGCCCTCCTTGTCCTTTGTCCAGGTGGAAGTGAAGAAGGCTGAACCTCGTGACAGTAAAGCTCCCGGCCAGCTTGGCCCCGGCCAGTGGGCCCCCAGAAGCATCCTGAGCGCGGCTAATGGTTGGACAGCACAGCCTGCCCAGGGCTGGCAACAGGCTTATGGGCCACAGGGTGAGTGGGATTGAATCCCAGAGCAGAGCCAGACTCGTTCTCTCTGGTCACAATGTGCAGGGGAAAGATGGCTGGTAGTTTGAAAATGTGCTGATGCGGGTCGGTGCTTCCACTGTGGTTTTGAATGTTAAACTTGATTCAGTGATCTTTTGTTAACCAAGGCAATATTATTGTCAACAGTCTGAACTCTTGTTTTTGTCTTTCTTCTTTGTCTGAAGGAGTGTGGGTGTCTACTGGCCAACCTATAGGTAGGTGCTGAAAAGAGCCTCTTCTCCCTTTTTAATGTCTAATTTGACAAATTTCTGACTGTCTCTCACATGACTGCATACTTATCTTGGAAGTCTTGTGTCATCGCGATGACCTCGACCAATAGGGTAATGACCGTTATCAACAGGCGGTATCTTGTCTGAGTTGTAATAGCTGAGGCTGCTGATAATTTGCTGCTTGAGACAGATGGCAGCCTTGAACAGGTTCCGGCCTCCCTCTGCTATTGGTTAGGCTCGATCTCATATCACTCCCTCCAGCTCAACCCCCGGTGCTCCCCGATATGTCGTCACTGTGCTTCCTCAGAAAATACTCATGATGATAAAAGTGAATACAATAGTAGTAGTAGTGTTATGTTTTCAACAAAACTCTGCAATTGAAGTGTTCTCAACATATTAAATATGGAAAGAAATAAGTGCTAGCAGAGATTTGTCATGCTCATGCTCATATTGAACCGTTGAATTGTAATTTGTCAGGATCGAAATTAAATTAATTTTGGTTTCTCAATTCAAATTCATTTTGTTAACATTCAGATTTAACTTTCTGAGACAAATTCGGGCACAAGGGACTTTTCAAACGAGTTGACTGGAAGGCAGCAGCCTCTTCAAAGGCTGCCAGTGGTGGTCCCGCCCACGCTTCCCTTAGCCAACCACAAGCCACGTGGCACCGGGGCTTCTCATCGCCTCAGCCAATGATGGAGTCTTACTCTCCCCACTTGGTGAAAGAGTTGCATGTTTTGTAATTTGGTTCATGTTAGTGAATGCATTGTGTTGGGAACCTCACGTGCACTAATCTCTTTCCATAATTGAACCCAGTATTATGAGCTGTAAGTGTTATTTAGGGCTGCAACTAACGATTATTTTCATTACCGATTAATCTGTCTATCATTTTCTGGTTTAATCGATGTTGTTTATTCCATAAAATGACAGAAAATGGTGGAAAATGTTGATCAGTGTTTTGCAAAGCCCAAGGTGACGTCCTCAACTGTCTTGTTTAGTCCACAACCCAAAGATATTCATTTTACTGTCATAGAGGACTAAATAAACCAGAAGATATTCACACTTGAGAAGCTGAAATCAGAATCTGGACGTTTTCTCTTAAAAAAAGAAGACTCAAAGCGATTAATTGATTATCAAAATCGGTGGCGATTAATTTAATAGTTGACAATTAATCGACTAATCGTTGCAGCTCTAGTGTTATTTCATACAAACCTTTCATACAAGTGCCAAAGTGCTTTACAAAACCTAGGCAGAGGAGGCAGAACATGGAATACCAACAACAAAATAAACTTAAATGAAATATGTGCATAGTGCTTTTAACCATGCACATATTTAATTTACCATATTTTCCGGAGTATAAGTCACACTTTTTTTCATAGTTTGGCTGGTCCTGCGACTTATAGTCCAGTGCGACTTATATATCAAAATTTATACAAGTTAGCGGCCGAGTACAGACAATCTCAGCCATGACGATGTTGCTTAAATATATAATTTAACATGTTTTAACCGTCTACAGCCGCGAGGGCGCTCTAGGCTTAGACATGCTGCTCCTGTACCACTGAAAACTGTTAAAGACAAGTGAGAAAGACTGAACACAAACAAAATGTCCCAAATAAGAAAATCCTATTCTGCAGATTACAAACTGCAGGTAGTCAAATATGCAGCAGAAAGAAAGTTTGGAGTGAGTGAGAAACTTGTGAGGGACTGGCGAAAAGCAGACGTTACTGGTACTCTTACTGCAATGAAGAAAACAAAGAAAGCTGATCGCGGGCTGAAAGCAAGATGGCCGTAGCTGGAGCAGATGGGTGCTTGAACAACGTGCTGCCGGGAGAGGCTTGTCAACGGTGCAGTTACGTGCAGTTACGTCTCCACGCCCTGGTAGTCCAGGCAGCGTGACTGCTGCGTCGCAGCTGCTGCGCTGCTGTGTATGTTGTCTGTTTGACTAGGGTCTTTCTTCAATAAAAACACGCGACACGCACGCAGCAAGCAGAAAAAATAGGCGTTGGTTCTATTCTATTATAGTCCAGTGCGACTTATAGTCCGGTGCGACTTATATATGTTTTTCCTCTTCATGACACATTTTTTGACTGATGCGACTTATACTCCGGAGCGACTTATAGTCCGGAAAATACGGTACTCAAGTTTAAAGGCACTGAAGAGCAAACGCATCATATTTAGTTAATATAGATTAAAGACAGTTAGAGATAAAGACAGTTAAACGCTCACTATTCATTTGGTTCTTTCTGTTCTGCTCGCTCAACTATTTCACAATAAAAGAAAATCAATGCACAACTGCCGCGTAGTACAAGTAAGAGTGATTCAATGGGTCCAGAGAGTCAATATTCTATCACCCTTACTCTCCGACTATCTGAATAATGAATAAAAACGGAGTGGAGCCTCAATGTGACTCTCCCACGGCAAATTACATCATTTACTTTCTTTTTAACAATGTTATCAATGTTTCGTTCTTTCTAAATGATGCAATAAAACCGTCTGAGTCTTTAACCTACATTTTACATTCTGTCATGATTATACTGATGCAGCCTGACTGAGCTCAGTGGTATATTATGTATGGAGAGAGTTCGATGATGAACAGTCTTGATACTTTCTCTGATATGTGGCAGCCGTTTCTGGATCACCTGCCTCAAAATGACACTGAACCTGACCAACAGCAACACTTGTGTTATGTTAGTGATGCAGCAGTGCAATTCATTATTTTATTTGAAAAAAAATGTTTTTTTATGTCATTGTTATTTTGTATTGTATTATGGGAAATCCCAATAAAATATTGTTAAACAATGATGATGCAGCCTGATGATGATGCAGCCTGATGATGATGCAGCCTGATGATGATGCAGCCTGATGATGATGCAGCCTGATGATGATGCAGCCTGATGATGATGCAGCCTGATGATGATGCAGCCTGATGATGATGCAGCCTGATGATGATGCAGCCTGATGATGATGCAGCCTGATGATGATGCAGCCTGATGATGATGCAGTCTGATGACAATGCAGCCTGATGATGATGCAGCAGCCTGATGATGCAGCAGCCTGATGATGATGCAGCCTGATAATGACGCAGCCTGATGATGACGCAGTCTGATGATGACGCAGCCTGATGATGATGCAGCCAGATGATGATGCAGCCTGATGATGATGCAGCCAGATGATGATGCAGCCTGATGATGATGCAGCCTG
>CABFOS010139927.1:1431-12319 GCA_900660315.1 Diretmoides pauciradiatus
GAGGGAGAGAAGAAGGGAGAGAAAGAGAGGGAAAAAGAGAGAGAGAGAGAGAGAGAGAGAGAGAGAGAGAGAGAAAGAAAAAGAGAGAGAGAGAGAGAGAGAGAGAAAGAAGAGAGAGAGAGAGAGAAAAGAGGATTTGGGACTAAGAAAAAGCGGGAGAAGGGGATTTGGGGGCTGAGGAAGAAAAGAAAGAGAGGGATTGAGGACAGAGGAGAGGGAAAGAGAGACAAGGGGTTTTCCCACATCAAATGAGGAGTGATAGGCCTAATTGAGGTCTTTGTGCCTCTGGAGAGAGGTTTAGGATGAGAAGGTGGAATTTCCTAAATGGCTCCTTTGAAAAAAAAAGCTCTGAGTTCAAAGTTGGTGTTTATTGTACCACTCCAAATAGATTAAAAGGTATATCTACGTATCATCTATGATCTTCATAAAGTAAAAGTTCAAAGTCGGTCGGCAACAAAGAAAATTGGCAGTTTTTACAAACATTTCTGTCATTTATTCTATACTATAAAGGGGAATACCGGTGAAATTCAGTGTACAAATACAATTTCCCTACGCCCCGGGACAGTTATAATAGTCTTAACTACACAATCACTGCAGTATCAAGCAACAAAGAAGAGTTTGATCTGGGCTATCATGCTGTGATGTGATTGGCAGAGATGGAACCAGAGATTGTGGCAGTGACAAAGATGGTTTTCTGGCAACACATAAGTTCTTGTGATATATTTCCAGGCTTAGAAGTGTCACTCTCCCATTCATGGAGATGGATCGGCTCCAGGCTCCACATCTTAATGGCATCACAGATAAGAGTCTGTACAGTTCCTGGCTTTGAGACAAACTAGTTCCTTTTTTAATTTTGAAACTTAAAATAGATCAATAATATAATTTTCTTAGCTAAAGGTTAATACAAAAGTTGACATTTAAAGACATTAACATTTTGGTGCTCATCTGATAAATCCCATGTTGACTTCCCTATTGCCTATTGCCTGTTGAAGCACAGCTTTGATGATCCTTAGATATAGGGTGCAACCTTTTTTCCATACATGAACTAATAGTGGTACTTGAACATAATAGCCGATTCTTAAAGGGCAGATATCCTCCATGTGGCCTTTACAGTCCGGATCGCATGCATAACAGAAGATGCAATCGCTGTTCTTCTGCTTGATCTTATCAATACATCGGAGCGCGTTGCTTTCAACTTCTGACATTTAGCCTGGTAAATTCGTGAGCATGCCTCTAATGATGCCATTAGATCACCATGAACATTTGCCTGCAATTACATTGACTCATACATACAAAGTGTTGGTGTCCGTGTGACGCCTGTGTGACAATGACCCACACCCACTCACTATAACCACGTGGCAGCCCAGCTGGCTGCATGCAGCAAGGAAGAGAGCGTTCAGAGTGTGTGTGTGTGTGTGTGTGTGTGTGTGTGAGAGAGAGAGAGAGAGAGAGAGAGAGAGTGTGAGAGAGAGAGGGAGAAAGAGTGTGTGTATTTGCGTGTCTGTTACACAAAGTGTAAGTGTTTATCTTGAGAATAAACTCATTCCTCTCAAGCTGTCCCGAGGTTACAGTAGCAAGCTCCATAGTTCAAAGAGCCTCTTAAGTATCATATCAATACATAAGCCATATTCACACTGGCAGGAAATATGACGATCTAGCAAGAAAGAGATATTTCTATTGGTCTTAAGGGATAGTTCAACATTTTTGGAAATAAACTGATTTTCCGTCTCACCCGAGTCAGACGAGATTATCGATATCATTTTCATTTCCGAGCGTCCCAAGTTTTTAGTAAAATAAAACCGGAGTGTTAGCCTAGCTTAGCACAAAGACTGGAAACAGTTGCCTCCACTAGCTTGGCTCCGTCAAAAATGAAGAAATACACCTTCCAACAACTCCAAAGCTGTCTCATTTACATGTTGTATCTAGCGTATGTAACAGGAGTAGAAATAAAAATGCAAAAATTAGATGTTGTTTTAGAAGCAGTTATAGTAGGACCTATTTCTTGACAGCGCAGTGATTCCAAGCTGAAACTAGGAAGTCCCAGCAAACCTGTGGGTCCTCTCTTAATGTCACCTTGACCAAACATATGGTCACACATGTGTGTCGTGCAGCTGTGAAGGTGCATGTGCTCTAACGGAGCCCGTGTGGGGTCATGGGGTATGACCCATGGCCCGTGCTCATTAGGGTGTTGAGGCGTTACCTGGATGTGGGAGTGAATAAGACTCGCTGGCTCTCCCTGCAACCTATACCGGCTGCAGCCAATCAAGGCTCAATGGCCAACTGCAGCTGGGAACTATTTTAACAAGTGTGTTTGCCTTCCAGTCAGGGAGGGAGAGAGAACAGATGTGTCACAATCAAAAGACTCAGCTGAAAAGCTGAACTGGTAGATTGGAGCTGAAAAACTGACCTCAACACCTAGTAGGAAGGTCTGAGAGAGACTGAGCTGAAAAGCGGCAGTCCTGATTGATTTATGATTAAATAGAGAATAAAACGGCATGCTGGCCAGTGAACTAAATATTTCCCGTCTCCTGTCTTGATGCTAGGCTGTGTATTTTGTAGCACCAATTCAAATGAGCTATCACTAACATCTTAATACTGATATAGACTGTAAGACCTGAAAAACCTTTTGTATTCTAGAGAGCTTTTATTGTTTTCTAACTTTGAGCCCTCCACGGTTAGAAAACAACCTTCCAAGATTTAACAAACTAGAGCAAGGACCGGACAACATGCAACATGATAGAGGAAAGTCTGTTGGCCTCTGAGGCCGATGCCCAGCCTCAAAAGAGTGTACATCGAAATTCATATTTATGTTGGTGTTTTGGAATATTTTACTCAAGAAGACACACCTCCATCTCATTAACACCTGTATGAGATATCCATGGGACTGCAGATGCAAATTAGCCGAAGGCTAATGTGTTATCTGTTTGTTTTACTTATTATGTCTGCTGTTTTTATCTGTTATCTGTGGGACTGCAGATGCAAATTAGCCGAAGGCTAACTCTGGTGTGATGCATCAAATGGTTTACATTTATGTTTTTATTGCACATTGTCCCTTCCAAATAAAATTGAAATTGAACATTGAACCATGCAGAAATAGGCCCATAATCCATTATCTTAGGGTTTGACCATAGTTTAAGATTGGATTGGGCAAAAGCTGTGTATACACTTGCATAATTTGAAAGCATTTATTCTGGAAAGAAATTGGTTTAGTGGTCTTTGCCAGTGACTGTACACATTACCAAGGTGCAAAACATCATCAGATTGTTCACTGTGTTGCCAGTGATGATGTAATTAAAAGCAAAATGTGTGATTTTCCTTTACTGCTTAATGAGCTGAAAACATCCTACAGTACACATGCACAGCTAAAACCCCTCCATGGTTTTCATGCTTTCCCAAACCGGCTCCTAGGTGGTTTAAAGTAAAATGGTGCAACCCCTGAAAGTTCATATTTGACCGTTTAAAGGAATCAAAATGGTTTTGATTGAAACGTGCATACGAGGACAAAAACACTTTCTGAGGCAAAATAGCTGAATCGTGGCTTTTTAACATACAATATCCTGTCTTTGGAGGATACATACACGAGCACACAAACATGCATGCACACAGTGATATTAGGTGGCATCTCCTTTTACTTTCCGCTCCTTTGCTTGGTCTGGTAGAGGACCAACAATAACATCTCTCTTTTCTCTGTGGTGACAAGAACTATTTGGGTGTGAAGAAACTGGAGTTTCCTTTCGGTTCATTGAGACCCTTGGCAGACCAACTCAACAGTCTAACTTTACCTCACCTCTAACTCCAAAAGAACATTGGCAGGAAGGTGTGTGTGTGTGTGTGTGTGTGTGTGTGTGTGTGTGTGTGTGTGTGTGTGTGTGTGTGTGTCAGTAGCCAAGGAACCTGCATTCCAGTGCAACCTACACTGCCAGGGTGTCTCCCTCCAAATGCAACACTCTACTGAACATTAATACAGAATCAACTAAATATATTCTATTATGCCTGTTAGGTGGCTGGGATAGTTTGGATAAGTTTGAATAACTAATTTATTTGAAATAATACATTAGTAACTTTATTTTCATTAAAAGACCATGACAAATATCACACCAGAGATTCTTAGTTATTCAAATCTTCACTTCTTGACAGGGCTATTAACAGGAATTTGACTAACCTTGTCAAATGAATGTCAAAAAAAATACACTTTTGCTAGATTTATCCAGGAAAAGTGGAGCAATGGGTGATCTGAAAACCTAAATTAACTGTGGCAGGGTTTTTTGAATTTATAGACACAACGGATTTGGTTTGTTACCGTTTGGTGTGTCACAGTTCTGATCATCTTGTGGCTGTCCAAATAGGGAGAGAACCACACAGAACCTGATTTTCCTCTGTACAGGCAGTCAGGAGACGATTACTGTGTCACAAAGCATTTAATGATCATGATGATCAGAATCGGATTTAATTTCCCAAGTGCTATGGGTGCACCAGGAATGTGACCTGGTTAATTGGTGCTGACACATTGCAATCCAGTCGTACAGAATCAGATTGCACTGAATTTTGAAGACGGGTGGAAGTGGTGTTTCCTCTGGGGTTTCCACTTTGTGTGTGTGCGTGTGCGTCTGCATGTGTATGTGTGTGGTCATCAGAGCCTGCTGACTCACCAGGTGTGTAAGGGAGTGTCTAAGGACACACATTTGAACTTGAACTAGTATCATGACTGTTCAGTAAAAAAAGGTGCGTGCCATTAAGAAACAGCAGCACTACAGCAGAAATCTGCATTTACATTTAATCTGCCCAATAAATATGCATGGCAATATTACCTTCTTTTTTCCTTGCTTAATTTGTCCCCCAACTCATGTCAATCATATTACAATATGAAAGAAATACACGTTATAGTTATATAGTCATATATACTGTGTAAAATATTGATACGGTATTGAACTGCATCGTGTTATACTGTTTCTTAATCAAATCATCAACATCTCCGATGTTCTGAATCTGATTTACCTTCACACCCCTTCATCCCACCTATGATTGCGTATGTGTATGCATTAGAGGTGTGGAAATTTCTCCATTCTAAGTTGCACCGCGATGCGGACGTGGACGACTCGATGCGGACGTGCATCGATGCAGTGACAGAACATAATCGATTATAGCCTACTAACATTTTCCATCCTCGGCTGGAAGTTACACTTACTTCCAGGAGCAACGTTGCAGTGGGTACATGCTAGGCTAACGAGAGATATAGCGGCGAGAAGCAGAGATCAGCAGCAGCAAGTGATAAAAAAGCATCCGCGTCATCTACACTTCAGAGAGGCGCGGTCGCGATATCTGCACTTAAAAATCGACTGAGCGTCTAGATCGCTTTGTACGGTAAAGCGTGGGTGCTGACAGACTTCATGGTGCATTCAAGTACACCCGTAAACTCAAAATCTATACTAGGCCTGTACCATTTATTTTGGTTTACAATTTAATTTAATGACATTTATGTTGACATTCTGATTTTTAAAGCACTTTGTCAATAAAAAGGGGAGTTTATATTTATCTGACTGCTTGTATTCATTGTAGCCAAAAAGTTGCCATGTGCAGTAATATAGAAAATTGAGGATGCGATACATTGAGATGCATCCTGCAATCGAATAGAATCGTCGACAGGTGAATCGCAATCGAATCGAATTGTGAGGCCAGTGAGAATTCACACATGTAGTATGCATACAGTATATGTGCATGTACAGGTGAGTGAATATATGTGTGTGTATGTGTGTGAAGGGCGACAGGCATCATAAACTAGGTCCAATGCCACTTGAGGATTGGAGCTGGTCTGTGCCACTTTTCTAATTGTAAATTTACTTTAGCAGATGAAAGAGACGAGCCTGACAATTATTCCTTTTTAACCCTTTCAATTGTGACGAGACATTTGATGCTAAACAAATATCAGGGTGACACAAAATATATGCAGTACAACTATATATATAAAAGACATTAGTGAAGATGTATATGTAAATTACTGATTAATTGATATCTTTCTCAATTTTGTAATTGATATACGCTATTCATCCACCACAGCAGCAAGCAGGGGTAACAAATCTTGCGGGGATGAAACCTGGGCACAAGCTACAAACTACTACAATACATTGCCAGAGATCCTACACTGTGATCATGTGCTCTTTGTGTGCACATTTGCACCTGCATGCTCCAGTGAGGCAGAACATTAGCAGTCAATATTATAGGTCACTTTTTACTACCAAAGAAAACACTAACACATGCCATATTGAATGACTATACAAATGTCATCTTAATCACTGCAACTTACATCTTGGTTTGAATCAAACTCTGAGTATATGCAGACAGACGGAGACAACAACTCTGTCAGTAATGAACAGTACTTTTGTTCTAAATGGAACGACAATGGCAATCAAATAATTGCAGGTCATATAGGTTGATATATTTCTTTATCAGCCAAAAGGACACCTGCCAATTTTTGTATTAAAATGAACTACCAATCAATTAGTCTCTTAGACAGGGTCTGTGACTTAGTTTAACTTCTCTGTCCTTTCTACCAGTGGTTTTCAACTACTTTTTATTCTCAGGACATTATTTTGTAGGTTAATCTGATAAAATGTACCCCGTTTTAAGATACTAAACTTCTAGTTAACAGGGTTTTATTCTTTAGTTTTCATTTAATTTACCCTTGCTTAATTCAAGCAGGGCCCTTAAGAACACATTTTTATGTGCAACGACCTGTTATTTCAGTTGCATTGCAATGTCGTGTGTCACTAAGGCAGTGTAATGTAGCCATGAGTTTCATAGACGGTCTTAATCTTTAATTTCCATTGAAAAACTGTTGTTCCTCCAGAATGACTTCGGGGACCCTTTCAATCATCCTGCTGCAACCCAACTTTCAGCCCCGACCCAGTTTCTAACATAGTTTTGAGAAGAGAGATCCAGTTACAGTAATGAACCAATCTACTTATCACTCACAAAAACCAATGCCATCCTGAATCACATTCCCATTCTTCTTCTCCCAGAAGACAAACACACCCTTCTCTTTTCACTTCGTCATCAGTCTCACCATAAAGTTACTGCTTACAACTCTCAAGTTATGCAGTCATGCCAGTCACCTTCCATCCCACCTCTCATAGTACTTCCCAAAGCTAATAAAATGCTGTAAGAGGGTCAATTATTCACTCTCCTTAAGACACAACAATAATCTGGGTCTTGCAGTGGTCACCATTTTTGCCAATATTTAACATACAGCTCACTTCCCCTCAAGCAAAGGTCTTGCTCAAATGAGCTTCTTACATTTGTTTTACATTGAAAGCCACCATAACATCTGCATTCTTTCCCTGGGATGATAGGTGCATAATGAAGGTGCACTTTTTAAAAATTGGAACTTACTGGTATGAATCTCCTGAACAACTAGGAAAGGTTTTGGGAGTGAAAGAGAGGTGCCGTCCCCTAGCTCAGCAACTAGAGTCAAGTGACCCTCAAAGCAATGACCACAGCTTCTCCACCGCCGCATCTCAGTAGCCAAGAGTAAGAATCAATGCTTGTACTGGACAGCTCCTAGGTGTAGCACTGTGTAACCCGCCCTTCCCCTGCAACTACTTTTCCAAAGGGCATTCTTGGTCAGCTTGCCTAGTTAAATAAGTGTTACCTTCTGTACCTCTTTCCTCTACTAAGCCTAATGAGCAGCAAAGGGAGGATAGAGGATAAAAGCTTGCCAAGTTTTCTAAACTTTCAGTTTTTATATTGCGTGTGATTGAAAATACACAGTCCCCAGGGTCACAAAGCAATTAGTGCATTTGAGAACCCTTAATACACTGATCATATTAGGTTAATGGAGTCATAAAGAGTGTGCACAACTTCCTCCAGTTAACCTCGACCACCGTAAGTAGGGGTGGGAAGACTCTTCAAATTGTACACACTGTTACACTGTTCATTCAGACCCCTGTGGATAAGTTCATATAACTGGTGTGCTTTCGCCTCACTGAAGAATTGTTCACGTAGCAACAACTGTTTTGCAAGCTCAGACATGTGAATGTGTATGTGTGTGTCTTTCTCCTGTCCATCAGGGTCAATTAGGTCTGTTACCCTGGTTTCGTCTACACCATGTTCTATCACATCTCCGATCTATCCTCTGGTCAGACTCAGCCTCCCTGTGCCACTATAGAAATGGTTCCCACAATATCCCAGGACAACGCCTCACAGAAGGCAACAGGAAGGAGGAAAACATGAGGAAGGAGGGAGCGTGTCAAATGTTGCAATGTTGTCTTATTGATAAACCTCACTCATACTCTAAACCACTTTGAAATCCAGTGTGCTGAAAACTGATTAGCAGCTACTACACAGACTGTTGCAGGACTCATAATCAGGGTCTCTTTGGTTTGGGCCTTCAAATTCATTGTGACATGATTGATTACAAATTGAATAAATATGTCGTCTCTTGGCTTGTTTTGAGGAAGAGACTGCAGAGTTTGGGCTGCACAAACAGGACATACACACCATCAAACCGTTCTTTGGTTTGAGTCATTGGCTGAGTTTACATTTTTGCATAATGAGAGTGGTTTGGAGATTAGCGGGCCAGACAGAGTGATTTGTCCATATTTAACAACGGAGATGGTGGTCAGTTCATAAACAGCTCAAACTCTTGTCAAGGAGTATTCATTTAATCATTTGTACTAACAAGAGGGCATGGAGGACAATTTACTCCCTAAGAATCCAACTTCCCAGCAGCCTGCTCTCAGACCATCTCCTCGCATTAGAAAATGAATCGAGTTGGAAGGACAGGGAATTAGGAAGAGAGGTTTCTGTCACCACTCTCCACAAATCCTCACGTCAAGTCTGCTCTCATCAAATAGCTGTCTAAAACTATTTGATTTTCGTAAACCATTAGTGCTTGTCAAAGTGAGAGTGGGAGAGATGGAGGATTCATCTTAGTGAACTTTTACAGCATCTCTACTTACAGCACAGCTCACTGAATCTGCTGCATGAGGTTTCAATTAGTTTGAGAAAGATCAAATGAATATAAATGAATGAATCAGCGTGACCATCACACACAAGAAAAGCTTGTATATTACCGGACATATATCGACTATATGTCCCAAAGGCTGACGATGTGACCATTGCCAAGGTTTGGTGTTACGCTGCAACATTCTCTTGATTACTCCCAATAAAATGTGCTATAGACTTTGGCCTGGTCACTATATATTTTTTGTACATTTGATGCTGCTGCTGTAATGCCACAATTTCCCTTTGGGGATTAATAAAGTACTCTATCTATCTATCTATCTATCTATCTATCTATCTATCTATCACACAGCACCTATATGGGCGCTCTGGGCCTGCACGGGCTGCTGTCAGGCTCGGTGGAAACATGGTTAAAGTTAGGTCCATAATGTTATGGTTATACGTTATGGTTTCCTAGACACTGACTGGCTGCAGTTATTCAAATCAGGTGGTTTTGGATTGGGGAGATAGGCTTGGCAGGGCTAATTTCCTCCCTCTGGTATGCTTGCTGGCCTACCAATCTGTGCACACGACTCATAATACCAAGATACCACCACCCCCTCTCCTCCTCCTCCTCCTCTCCAACTTCACTCAGGTGGGCAGCACATTAAAACATTAAAAGCCCCCCACCCACACCCTCCCCCAAAGGCATTTTTTGGGGGGGGAGAGGAATTTGGGCTCTGCATCACTCTTCCCACTCCTCTCCTCCCTGTCTGACTGTCTGTCTGTCTGTCTTCCTCCCAGCAGCAGCTTACCGAGAAGCAACAGTTTCAGCTCCCGGCGCGCGTCCCTCTTATCCCGGCGGAGCTGCCTTTCGATCTCGTCGTTGATCCGTCTGGCTTCTTTCGCCTCTTCGCTGAGGCAACACGCCATTATGGATTCCAGGGTCATTCTCTCTCCCTCTCTGTCTCTCCCTCTCTTTTATAAACACGTACTTTCCCACCACCCCCCGCTTTTGCTTCTACTGATTCATCCAGATTTCAGATAGGTTGAAAAAACAAAACAAGAGCAGGCCTGTGAATGCAAAATAACGCCCCTCATCCAGGCCTTGTGCTTGTGGTGAAATAACGCGTGGACGCCCTTATTATAAAGCCCGAACAGCGCACACAGATTGTGGAGGGGAGGGAGGGAGAGAAAAATGTAGATTTTCAGAAATTATTACCCCCCCTCCCCCCGTTTCGTTTCGCTTTCTGGGGGGCTCCCGACAGTTTCGAAACAAGTGTCCGAAGCGGTTTGTTGTGAATATCTTCTTCAATCTTAAATTAATATGCTTTTCCTCCTCTGTGTGATCAACAGATCCCTTTAAGACGTATCATCCGCGCCGCTCCGTGTGATCTGGTTATAAGCGCTGCCATCCGCGGCCACTTCAAAGTCTTCAATGTTGTTATTTTGGGTTTTTTGTCTCCACAATTGTGTTCAACTTGTCGGCGGTCCAACGGGACAAACACATGAACAACGCGCTCCGGTTCACTTCCAACAGCTCGACTCCCGGGCGTGGTAAAGAGGCGGAATATGGCGGACTTTACGCTCCAATCCGCTAGGCTGGGATACAATACAGTTATCTCTCTCTCTCTCTGTGTGTGTGTGTGCTTACAAAAGCAAAGAAACACACACATAACGCGGCATTCCGCGACGCCGCAAAAAGAAAACGCGCGAAGACTTTAAAAAACGTTAACGTCCATGACTCGTGTTGGTGGACGAGGTGAAAGACATATAGTTTCCCCCCACACACACATACACACAGCCAGTCTTCTCCTTTTTCCTCAATTCCCTTCATGTATTTTCATTACAGAGGCCATCCACTCCTCCGCTGGCGGGGTGACGTCGGCCTCCCATCGACCAGGGGGAGTGTCATGTCACACGAACACCACACATCAGAATTTAACCCCCC
>CABFOS010139942.1:3777-14032 GCA_900660315.1 Diretmoides pauciradiatus
TTTGAGTGAGCACTGTTTTTAGCGATTAGCAGCTAATGCGGCTCTAATGTCGCCGATGGTTAAGTGTATAGTCCTCTAAAGGTGTCAGGCGCTGATTGTTGTTATAAGTGTCTGACAGGATCTCGACAGAGAAATAAAATGTTTTTCTTTCGTGAGGAGTGAGACCTCTTGTTACAGATAGACCTTTGTTGGATAGGGACACGCTGTTGTTGTGGCTAGTTGTGCTCCAAGTGGATGCTAACACAATAACAACAGACCAGATCAAGCGAAAGGTAAAGAAAAACGTTTTATTTATCTGTCGGGATCCTGTCAGACACTTAGAACAACAATTGGAGTCTGTTAGTGGCAAATAAAACACTTTTAGAGGACTAAGCACTTACCCTGAAGCGTTGTCTTTCAGACTTAGCTAAGCTAAGCGCTAACTGCTAGCAGCTACAGGCTCGGTCAATACTGGACCAATTGCAAAAAGTCTTGTTTCCATGAGTCACGTAGACACACGGTCATGGGAAAATAGGGTCCAGGTTGAAAAATACCGAAGTTATCCTTTAAGTAACTGAACAATATAGTACTATATTTCAACATAATGTTCTTTTAACAAGAACAGCAATATTTATAATACTAGTGTCGTATTATAATCATTGTTGCCACAATGTTGATGATTGATACTGATACTGGTGAGCTACTGGCTCCCAACAGCAGCAACAATAACAGCACTGCCCCCGAAGAAACGCATAACTGCTATGAGGGATTTGATTTACTGCACAGTTCTTTATGTGGACCATGTAGCAGTCAAATTATGGCTCAGGGTACAGAGGAATTTACAGGGAGAATTCAGCTTTCCTTTACATTCAGCTGTCGCTGGCTGGTGCATTCCTGACACGCTTGTAAAAAAATAATTCTTCTGCTTCAATTAATTGCCCCACTCCAACAGTCATTCCCCTGGAGCTCCATATACTGTATCTACATATCCATATATCTATATATCTACTCCCTTGTATTTTCCAAACTGTGGCTGAGTTTGGAGCCGAGTGTATATTTACCCACCTGCTGAGGGATGTAAGAGTACTGACTCACCAGTGAAAGCCGTGTTGAGGGGGGCCAGCAGAGTGTACTCAGCCTCTGGTCTCATGGCAGCAGACAGACCCAACTCGGACACCATGTCACCGAAGGTTGACTGAGAATTGCCGACCAGCTCCATCACCTGTTTAGCTTAGAGAGCACAGGAAATCCTCACACAATTAAAAATTGGATTATGTAAAGAGTTGTTTCCATATACACTGAATGTATATAGCTTCTGACTGTTGAGTTGCACCCTATTCTGCACAATCAATGTCCATTATTGGCAAAAGAACCAAAAACGATCTTTAACTTTAACCTTCATCTGCGTAACTGAAATGGAATGAATAGGTGAAATCAGCATGGAATCATAGCTTTCACCTGGATTCCCCCTGGTCAGCCTGAATCAGCAGCTCATCCTAATGTTTAGTTCACTCAGTGTATCCGGGCACAGTGGAATCTGCTATAGAGGAAAGGAGAAGATGGAGTTCTAACCTGAGTCAGGCATGAGCACTTCATCAATGAGGTGGATGACACCATTGGTGGTGACGATGTCCTTCTTCAGCACCATCTTGATGCCGTTGACTGTGAGACTGTCACCATCACAGCCAATCACAATGTTGTTACCTTCCACGGTCTCATAGGAGGTTCCAGCCATGATGGCCTCAGAGCACTGGACTGAGTTCAGGAGGTGGAAATTCAGCAGAGCTGCAAGAGGAAGACAAGGTTTGAAATGAACATTCTCTGGTCTGGGTTGTTTGCTATGGATTACATTTGGAATAAATATATGTATATATGTATGCTGGTCAGAGTGGTCAGTTGGCTGCTCGGATTGTTATGTTCAGTTGTGTTAGTGCAGCTGAGGACATAAAACACTGGCAACCTGAAGATCCTTTGGATCCCTTTGGTCCTCGAGAGAGGAGACTCGTGATTTCTTTGTGTGAAATGGTCTGATCTCACATCATCTCACATCATACGCTCAGTGGAAGCAGCTGTCTGGAAGCTGCCGCTCAGAATTGTCGTAAATTGAAATAATGTTGATGTTGAGATCATTGTATGATAATTGTATTATTGTATTATAATTTCTGATTACTTTTCTGATTTCTGATTTATTTTTGGGAGGGAACAAGAGGAACAGATTGGAACCTCAATACGTACATAGCAAAAGTGTCAAATAATGTCTGCTTTCCACTCCCCATTTCCCATTTCCAGACTTATTTTTATTACACGCCGGCAAAACTTGTACTGGTATGTACAGTTCCCCAACTGTTTGAGTTCCAGATCATTGGTTCCGACTATTGTGGTTTCATCTGTTTTGAATAGGAAAAAGCTGAACATCAAAAAGTAATCGCCTTAGGGGTGACTCAATCCGGCAGACATTCCACATAAATATAGCCTTAGTTTGGATATCGGCTACTGTTAATATTACGTCTCCACTGAGCCCTTTAAAATGCCCGTGTGTGCCCTTGTACTTTGCTCTGTATGAGTAGTGGACATTCCAGAAAGGTGATAGATCTATTGTCTACCTTGGAGGACACCCTTGTCACTCATGAGTCTTTCCACTACATCCTTGCCCAGCTTCTCAAAAGCTGTGTCGGTGGGGGCGAAGAGAGTGTATTGTCCTGGCTGACCCAGCTTGTCCAACAATCCAGAGGCAAGAGCCACAGCCTATAGGAAGACGTCACATACAGCATTATGATTAGTACACTTCAGAATAGAATAGAACAGAATAGAATCTGGTCATCATGTGTGCACTCACACTTAGAGTTGACAGGTCATCTTCAATCTCGATGACGTCCTGGATGGTGCTTCCTACAGCGCTGACGACGCGGTCAATGACGTGCACCACTCCATTGGTGGCAACCTGGTTCCCATGGATGATCCTGGCACAGTTCACAGTCACCACCTGCACACAGCAGAACCTCCAATGTCACATCACTGGACATCACTGTTCCTAAGGTCTGTGCGTAGCTTAATACTCACCCCATTGGAGTAATGGTTAATAAAGAGACCGAGGTCATTGTACATGGAGTTGACAGTCATTCCATTCTTCAGATCTTTGGTCAGGAAGCGTTTGTTAGCCATGTGATAATGGAGAGCATTGTACAGCTCAATGTTGACGTTGCTGACCAATGCACTCCTCAATGACTGTAAAGTAAGGAGAAGAATGTGTCAAAACTATTGCTCACAGATGGAGAAGTCCCACAACTTTTTGTTTTGTCCTTGACTTACCTCATCCAAAAGATCCCAGGCCTCGTTGCTGGGGGCGAAGAGGGTGTAGGATCCAGATCCCTCAATTTCAGGCCTCAGTTTGGAGATGTCTGAGTAACTCTGGGTTGAGGTGGCCTTCACCAGACCCAAGGTGCCATACACATTGTCAATTGGGGCCACTGAGGAAGAAATTCACTATCAGCATTATTATATTACTCTGTCTGTCTAAAAATCTATGAAAAAAGGTGGAAACACGCACATCCAAAGCAATAGGGCACAGCTAAAGGTGCATGAGACTGAAAGAAGAAATAAAAGCTGCAGGGCTTCAGTTTGCTTAGTAAAGTTTACTGAACACCAGGTGGTTACGTTTCAGGCAGCACCCTGCCCTTCCCTCAGACTTCCCTCAGGCAGGGTGCTGCCCTTCCCTCAGGCAGGGTGCTGCCCTTCCCTCAGGCCGGGTGCTGCCCTTCCCTCAGGCAGGGTGCTGCCCGAAACATAACCACCTGGTGTTCAGTAAACTTTATGTAGCGAACCGAAGGACCCCCACCGTGGGAATCGAACCCGGATCACCCAGTCCACGGACTGACACGCTAACCTGTCAGCCAAAGGGACATCCCGTTGGCCAAGTAGCCAGCGCGCCATCTCCTCATGGGCATTACACCCGGTTACATTTACTAAGCAAACTGGAGCCCTGCAGCTTTTATTTCTTCTTTCTGTCTAAAAATCTATGACATTTTTGCGAATAAATGAAAGAATCCTTAAGTTGTAATCTGTGGCAACTTAAATTGCTCTGATTTACAATCAATGCAAGTGTCTGCTCTACGGTCAGAGGTTATCACCTCGTCTAACCTTTATACACTGACTATATTCTGTGCACATTACATACTGTACCTGCAGGGCAACCACGCATGCCATCCAGCTTCATGTACCCTGGACAGCACTCGTAAAGCACAGTCCTGCAGGTAAAACACAGACCATGAATATGGAGTTCTAAGCTAATACAGTAAACACCACATCCTTTGAAATTGCAGTTGTTTGCGTCTTTCAATAAAGTAATGTGAGAAATATTTTTTCTGGCTTAACTGAGCTGAATCATCATTTAATGTTGGTCACGTGTACTCTGTGTTTCCAGATGCTGCTAATTATCTCTTTCATTACAAACCAAAGGCCATGTGGTCCAGTGACTTGGGCCAAACCCGAAAGGGTCGAAAGAGTGCGGCCAGGATTACGCTAACGTTACAGTGGAGGATTCAGGCTACCAAGGCCTCGCGTTTGAAGCTAAACAATTAGCTTGGCCCCTACTCGACATCTGGTTAACCTCAGAGAGAGTTTTTTGGTTTTGAAATGCTGCAGTGTAGTTTATTCGGAAATCTTGGTTAGGATTGGAAACATTTCAACTGCTGCTACAAAGAGCTTTAGGGTCTGAACTGAAACTGCTGCGCTACATTGAACAAGAACATCATCCATTTGCATCAATGGTATAAGAACTCTTTTACACTCCTTATGGATTCTAAGGCTTTAAGAGTGTAAAGATGATGTGTATTACATTTCTAAAAGCGGGATACAAAGGAGAAATGTTGGACAGGCATGTGAGGTCATGTCAGCTCTCCTCTTGAACAGGAATGGACACAGTAGCCACAGACCTGTGCAGAGGAAGTAAAAGCCACAGTGCAGCTGCTGGATACTAAACAGACTACAGTACATCTCTTGTGTCAGCACGTTTGAACATGTTGGAGCTGTAGCGATGTACTTGACTCCTGGAAAACCAAACATTTATATTTCACCCCTGGTAAGTATGCCACAATAATTACACCCACAAAACGTAAACGCCACCTCATGAGTACAACGCTATTAGAGGTAAACTCTACCATATGAGTCAGGAGTCGGCAACACAGTTCATTAAGATACAGACTGCCCCCCACATTAGTTTTTTATGGTCTGAAACCTCAATAAAGAGAAGCTACCAACTCCTATTTTGTCAGCTAAGCACAATGTTATATTTTCTGACATGAAGGACATTTTGCAGTTTACTGTCGGGGGAAAAGCAAACGCCGACTCATTAGTGCTGAGCAAGGCGGCCCAGTTTTAAATAACACTTCAGTCAATAGGAAGAAGATGGATGCGCTTTATCTCTGGAGTGGGTTTAAGTTTCTATGTTTAGCTGTTAGTGTACAGTCTCTTCATCAGCAGTTCCCCCATGAAATCTGCACCCCTCAAACGCTGCATATCTGTGCTATGTGTAGGTGCAAACAGTGAAGAGTGTCTCAGACAGCAGAGTTCACTAATGAGTACAGATATGTAGGACAATCTACTGTAATGATCTAATAACATTGCTCATTAAAATAATGAAATCATACCAACACTTAATGTAATAACTAATTACAAAGTGTAATTACATCTTAGGTATTAAATATGCGTGAAAGAAAAAGGCTCTTTTGGTTGTTATAATAGTTTTTGAGTCTTATAGGTGATAATGAAACATATTTCAGTGTGTAAATTCAAATACAGAGTCTGTTTGTCTTCTGCAGACTTCAGAGGAAATAATCCAGAGTTCGCTGAATGTGTTTTGATATGAAATAGTTTGATCCAGTGCATTACGTAACAATCTTAATGGATAATCAGTAGTCAGTAGCTGCAGTATCTATGACTAAACATGGAGAGTGTGGATAGAAAGACTTCAAGTAGAGACTTGATGTTTTTTTAAATAAAGACAAAGCTGCAGTGGGGCGTTCATGGCTGTCGTCCACAACTCATGCCTCAGACAGTCTGGAGGGGAACAGTTTGCCGTCTGAGAGGTCATGGCAAACTGCCACTCTACAGCTGTCTTTGAACCCGATTGAAATGGAGTTGGAGGGACTGGGGAGAGATCACGCAAACCCCACTGAGGCACAGTCAGCAAAACCCTCTCACATGGGCCTTCACAGAGGGCTCTGTCTGACCATGGAAGTGGAAACTTTTGATTGGCCGGCATACTAAAGCTCGCGTTCACGGAGCATGATAATGACTTTGTCAAACACATAGTACAAAGTGTATGTGGCAAAAAGATACATTACTTATGTTTATTTCACTTCAGCCTATTATTACAGCACAGATTGGAGTTTCAGTTATAGAGGAAAAGCATTTCTCACAGGCAGAGCTGCTCTGGAGGCCGAAAAATATCATTGGTTGAGTTAAACATCAATGGGTGAAGCCAAAGAACAATGTTTTTTCTTAGCTTTTGATTCAAACCCACTGAAAAAGCAGCGAGTAGAGAGCAAGTTTGTTCTTATGAAGCCTAGTATTCTTGTTACTAAATGAAAAAATGCAATCTATCCATACTACTTTACTATCTATAGCCAACTCCCCTTCCCAGTTCAGCATAGGCTACTGGCGTATAACTATGTAGGAAAGATAGTGTGATAGGCAGAGGATCTTAAAGGATCATGAATGATGTGGACATGAAAGAAGGAAAAACAAAAGAAGTATTTTGTTGTTGGGGATTTTGAATTCTTTCTATGGCATTCAAGTTTTCCATCATTTTTATCTAACTTATGCTCTGAAAAACTATAGTTCTTTGGCTCTGTCCACTGAGGTGCAACTCAACCAATAAGATTATTTCTGCCTCCAATCTCATCTGCTAATAAGGCGGTTTCCCTCTCTCAGCAATGTATGAATCCAGGTTTGTCCATGTGAAGATGTGTTATGCACTCCTACTGTACGCTGCTTTGGTCATGGTTGTGTTGTGATTGATTATGTACAGTAGTTCCATGTCAGTAAAGAAACAATCATTATATTCCCATTGAAATTGAGAATAAATTCTTTGTCTGTGTTTCCAACATTATCCATTATTCCATCATATAAGTTCAGTGACTGGAGTTTACTCATCCATAAGTACTCAGCGTCAGACAGAGTACAGCATAATCCATAAGTAGATGGTGGAATACAAAAGTGCTGACACGGTTGGAACATATGTATATAGGAGAGTATGTCTGAGTTGAACTATTTTCCATTCCTATAGTTGAGAATTTGGAGCCAAACCATCTGCTGGAGTCAGTGGTTAAATATTGTGGTATCGAACGACAGCCTTCCAAAGATATAAAACCCACAAACTTACAGGAAAGGGGATTGAATGGGACAATCTTCAACACGGAGTCACTGCAGCATTCAAAAACCTTTTTCTTTTAAACGGTAACTTTATTCAGAGTAAGATAACAGATGTCCGTCTCTATGGAAACATCCAAGTTTCCATGAAAACCTTCGAGCATGAACAAGAAGTACACATTGAACTGGAATACATTATTTCAAAAACCTACTGAACTGAGGCTCAGATTCAACTTTTAGCAACGGGATTTGCTTGTAATGTAATGTTTGAATACAGGAAACAACTTGGCCTGTGGGAATCATAAAGCAACACTTACGCTTTCCTTCCACAGATGGCCCCTTGGTACCAATTACGACATGTACTAAAGTACTTCTTCTTGGTCCCCATGACTTGCTGGAGAGCACAGACATTGGGTCTGATGAGCAGATGAAAAGGAGATGAAACGTGAATTTACAGCTCAAATATTGTAGCACATTTCTATGTAATCTATGAAGCCAGTTAGTCAAATAAGAATAATTATACATATGAGTAATTATCTGACTACTTGCCCAGCTGAGACGCCAGACAGTCAAATATGAGTAATGATTTGACAACTGCCCTCTCTGGGTAACACCTCTTCCAAGGGAATTACATAATCATTACAGACTCATGACATATTCACAAATTATCAATAAATATATATCAAAAAGTACCTACACATTTGAGTCACTTGATTACATCCTCAATCATGATATTAACTATTTATACTATTCATAACTATTTATGGCTCACTTAAGCCTCAAATGACTTGAAATGTGAAAGATGTCATCATCATACTGTAGAAAAGGAAACATGTAAATAATAAAGAAGATACACTCACCCCTCTTTTCGTGCCCTGATGCGACTGTGAGCCACTATCTTGTCATAAGCTGAAGAATCAGCTTTGTCAAAGGAGGACAGAGCAAAGAGTGTAAAGGCAGTCAGAAACAGGAGCTTCATCTTTACTTCCCTATAAGCAGCCTCAGACTCAGAGTGATGGGAGCAGACGCTCAGAGTGGAGTTTATATACCACATGTCTCACCCACCGTCCTATGAGGATGGTAACGTTTCAGCTTCACGCCTGGACCACCCAGAACCCCTGCAAGACCATATCCCTATCTACATAGGCTCTATTATAGGATGATGTCATGTAATAAATTATCATTTTATATAAATAGCATGTAGGGCAGTGCATAAATCAACACAATAACTTTAATTTCACATTTTTTATATTTGGTGTTGTATTGATATTCTGTGATTCATGGTTGGGATCACATTTCATAAATCTTGTACAGAATTCCCACTTCTCTCACTCTCATTCACACACAGACACATATGTTGAACCGCTAAACTACTTTGAGTCAAATGCCTCGAAAAGAGTTCAAAGCAGATTTATCTCCTTTCCAACTTCTAAACTATAAGCGTATTGCTGCTGAACAGTACTGCAAAACGTTGTTCCGTCTCATATTCATTCTGAAGATGTTGTTTTCCTGAATAAACTCTTCCAGTGGGTGAGATAATGTCGCTTGTTTCGAATATTTTATAGAAACAGGTGACATTATTTTGAAAAATAACAAATTACTCCACAAGTTAAAACAAAAAACATTACTTGATTGAAGACAATTCTTGAAATAGGTTGATTGTACTGTATTGTATTGTATTGTATTGTAAATAGGTGAAATTATTTGGTCCCATTGGCAGATTTTTCCAGAAAAATAAGAATTTAAGACTCAATATTAGATTCAAAATTACTTAAGGTGGACATTTTTTGGAGTAGGCCTACAGTCCTATAAATTATGTCATTTTATGTAACAGTGAGTGCCATATTTAGAGATATATGCCATACAGATGGAATATTTAGGTTTGCAGAATCATGTCATATCTTGTCTATGGTAATGTCATTTATTTGGCCTTAAAACAAAGAAATCACATATCTGAACCCCATCACTGACCTCCCAATGATCAGAATGCAGTTTGCTCCACCTAGTGGTGAGAGGGAGTATAGCATCAAGCAGACTGACAATCAAGTGCCAATACAGAACATGGAAAACCAATTAAAACAGATGAAGTTTCTGGCACTTCTATGGTTTATCGTAGGAACCATAACTCAATATTTTTGAATATGAAAAACAAGAACTGAAAATCAAACTTCAGTATAAAATCTGGAGCTGCTTCATGCAAAATGACTATAGAGCCATTTATATACTGTAGGCAGTGGGTCCGCTTCCATGGAGGCCACCATGTTGCACCACCATGTTGCACCACCATGTTGCACCACCATGCTGCACCACCATGCTGCACCACCATGTTGCACCACCATGCTGCACCACCATGCTGCACCACCATGTTGCACCACCATGTTGCACCACCATGTTGCACCACCATGTTGCACCACCATGCTGCACCACCATGTTGCACCACCATGCTGCACCACCATGTTACACCACCATGCTGCACCACCATGTTACACCACCATGTTGCACCACCATGCTGCACCACCATGTTGCACCACCATGTTGCACCACCATGTTACACCACCATGTTGCACCACCATGCTGCACCACCATGTTGCACCACCATGTTGCACCACCATGCTGCACCACCATGTTACACCACCATGTTACACCACCATGCTGCTCCACCATGTTGCACCGCCATGTTGCACCACCATGTTGCACCACCATGTTGCACCACCATGTTGCACCACCATGCTGCACCACCATGTTGGTCCACCATGCTGCACCACCATGCTGCACCCCCATGTTGCACCACCATGTTGCACCACCATGTTGCACCACCATGCTGCTCCACCATGTTGCACCGCCATGTTGCACCACCATGCTGCTCCACCATGTTTCTACAGTATGTTCTTGTACTACATTGGAAGGG
>CABFOS010139972.1:0-12656 GCA_900660315.1 Diretmoides pauciradiatus
ATTTTGTTTTCAGAGCTGGCTAAGATCACAGAGGAGGCAAAGTCCATCAGTGTCACCCAGGGTGACCCAGCCACACTAGAGGCCAGGTTCTCAGGCACCAAGCCCCTGAAGGCCAGATGGCTGAAAGCTGGCAAGGAGCTGACCTCAGGTCAGATATATAAAGTACAGAGCACAGACACCCGCTCAGTACTGAAGATTCTTAAAACAACCAAAAGCGATAGTGGTGAATACACCTTTGAGGTTTCCAATGACATGGGACAAAGTTCTTGTGAGGCGACACTCACTATTCTTGGTCAGTTCATCATTTGTACCGTTGAACTTGGAAATTCCATTTATTAGATTAGATTTCATGTTATACTTTGAATAGTACTTTTACTACCTGTTTCTGTCTATGCTAGATCAAATACTTCCACCATCTTTCACAAGAAAACTGAAGCAGATGGAAGGTATCAAAGGATCGTTTGCCCATCTGGAGTGTCTTGTATCTGGTTCCCTGCCTATAACAGTACAGTGGTACAAAGATGAGAAAGAGATCCAGACTGAGGAGAAACACAAATGCACATTCTTTGAAAATGTGGCTTTCCTGGAAATCTGTTGTCTTGATAGTAAAGACAGCGGCAGCTACAGCTGCATCGCTAAAAACAAGGCTGGCACAGACCAGTGCTCTGGCAGCTTGTTCGTCAAAGGTTAGAAGATGTTCTTTGTTATCAATATTTCGCAGCAGTTGCACTAATGAGACTAAAGTCAAAGAAACATGGCCCCATAGGATGATAAGAGGCAGTAACCAACCATTGTAATCTTTTCTTCCAGAGCCACCGTGTGTGGTTGAAAAGCCAGAATCCATGAATGTCTTGCCTGGGTCAAAGGTCCAGTTTAATGTCCTTGTCTCTGGCACACCACCATTGACCATTAAATGGTTTAAAAACAACAAGGAGATTTTCTCCAGCTCTGACTGCTCTGTCATCAAAGACAACACCTCTAGTTCCCTGGAGCTCTTCTTTGCCAAAGCCTCAGATTCTGGAGACTATGTCTGTGAAATACACAATGATGTTGGCTCCACGTCGTGCCAGGCAGCACTCTTTGTCAAAGGTTATTATCGGTCTTTATGTTTACCTCAGCTATTATCAACTTGATAGAAATGAAATGTCCTCCAATCCCCAACGTGATGGTTATTGCTATTGTTTTGTTTCGTTCCATAGAGCCTCCTAAGTTCACACTGACCCCTGACCGTGTGTCTGTGGTTCGTCCTGGTCAGAGTAAAGTGTTTGAGTGCCAGGTGACTGGAACTCCTGAGATAGACGTCTACTGGTTCAAGGAAGGCTCTGAGATCAGTTCCAGTGATAGATACAAGATGGCCTTCATTAACTCTGTGGCCACTCTGGAGATCAGTGGGTCTGATACCAAAGACAGCGGGCTTTACTACTGTGAAGCTCGTAATGAGGCTGGTAGCGAGAGCTGCAGCATGGAACTCAAAGTCAAAGGTTAGTTGTGTCAGTAGGAATTTTTGAAATTCCCGAATCTGAAATGCTTTCCGTACCACTCAAGAGTGGTGTGGAGTGTAAATGGTCTAAAATACAGCTGCTGATAGTATACAGTAGTAGCCACTCAGAATTGCCTCTCCCAACCACGGCAGTTCTAAGTGAGTACATCTGTAGGGGATTTGTATCGTATAAAATCTAGATGACAGAATTCAGTCTTGAGGAAATTTGAATCACTTTGTTTTCTCTCATCTCAGAACCACCATCATTTGTTAGACAGCTTGCCCCGACGGATGTTGTCAAGGGCTCCAATGCCTGTTTTGAGTGTCAGGTCACCGGGACGGATCCATTTGAGATAACATGGCACAAAGACATGAAGGAGATCAAGCCTAGTGCTAAACACAGCTTCTCCCAGGTCAATGGCGCCGTCAGCCTAGACGTGCAGAGATGCGATGCTGTAGATGTGGGTGAATACCAGTGTACGGTTGCTAATGAGGTGGGAAGTTGTACCTGCAAAACCACGCTAAACATTAAAGGTTGGTTCAATTAGAACTATAAATCCAAATTGATTATCAACATTTAAAAAAAAAAAATATTACTTAATGTAATAGCTTACCACCATTAATATTTAATTGGTTTATTGATAGAACCGCCTACATTTACCAAGAGGATTGAGGACACTGCTACTGTACTGGGCAAAATGGCAGAGTTCCAGTGCATGGTGAAGGGTTCTCCCACTCTCTCTGTACAATGGCAAAAAGATGAGAACTGGATCTTGGATGATCCAAAGATGCAGAGGACATTTGAGAACAACGTGGCCTCTCTCAGGATTCCTGCCTGTGAGGCGAGTCACAGTGGGAAATACACCTGCCAGGTCGTAAATGAGGCGGGGCAAGACAAGTGCTTTGCCACCCTCACGGTGCAAGGTATAACTAGCTTAACTTCTCATCGATAGCATTGAATCAGCGTGTATACCCATGCTTTCTGATCAGTTCTATCTTAAAAGTCTTGGAGGAGCAATTTCATGACTCTTTGTTTTGCATTGTAGAGCCCCCTCAGATCACAGAGAAACCTGAGGTGATAAAGGTGACAGTCGGAGACCCAGTCAGTCTGGACTGTAAGGTAACGGGGTCTCCTGAGCTCAAAGTGAAATGGATGAAAGATGGTAAGGAGCTGCAGTCCATCAGGCAGCACAAGCTGAGCTTTGAGAACAACATCAGCAGCCTAAAGATTCAGTCTGCTCAGAAAGAGGATGGAGGAGAATACGTTTTTCATGTGGCTAACCACATCAGCAGCTGCACCTGCAATGTCAAAGTGATCGTATTAGGTTGGTGGAAAAAAAGAAAATGCCCATATAGATATGCTGAATATGAATCTATTCATCTCTGTGGTCCATGCTGAATCTAATCATTGTGTTATTGTTCTTCTGGTAACAGAACAAGTCATTCCTCCAAGCTTCATCAAACCCCTCTCAGAAATGCAGGAGATTTTGGGCTCGTTTGTTCAAATCTATTGCAAAATATCTGGGTCTCTTCCCATCTCTGTGGAATGGCAGAAAGATAAGAGCAAAATCTCTAGTGGTGTAAAACACAAACTCATCCAGCAGGACAACTCTGTGTCCATAGAGATTGAACAGCTAGAGAGATCGGATGCTGGCTCCTACTCTTGCAAACTGACCAACAAAGCAGGAAGTTGTGAATGCACTGGATCCCTCAGGGTCAAAGGTTAGCTAATATTCTCCAAGGCCATTGGTCATATAATCCTATAGCAAAACTGGCGGGGATGAAGGTGAGTACCTCTTTAACCTGCTCCATCTTGTTCTCTTCAGAACCTCCCTGCTTTGTGGTTCTACCTGAGTCCCAGGCGGCACTGCCCAACACCACTGTGCGCTTCAAAGGCACATTTATAGGAACGGCTCCCTTCACAGTCAAATGGTTCAAGGACGACACTGAGCTCATGACTGGGCCCACTTGTTTCACGGGGCTGGAGGGACTGTCCTGCTTCTTAGAGCTCTATTCAGTGGGTGTTGCCCAGAGTGGAGTTTACTCTTGCCAAGTCAGCAATGAAGCTGGCTCTGTACGCTGTAGTGCAGGATTAACAGTCAAAGGTTGGATTTACATCTTTTAAATCAACTGTTGCTTGGCTGGCTGCCTTTATCTCACTTGTGCATCACTGGCAAGAAATAGCCACTTTCTGTTGTGAAGTTGGGCATTTTCCCAGCTTCATATCAATTCCATATTTTCACTGCACCTTCATCTTCTGTCAGAGTTCTTTCACTACTACAGCTTCAGCTTCCCTCTTCTACTGTATGTGTCTGTGTTTGTGTTGCCATCCTGCCTGTGTGACTAACACATCATCAGCTCATCTCTTCAGCTCATCTCCTCAGCTCACCTTCTGTGTCTCATAGCCATTTGCTAAATGTCCAAGACACTTCTAGTAGCTAACACGTTTGTATTTTGGCTTTCCAGAACCACCTGAGTTTGTCCTGAAACTCCCTGCCGCTAAGTTTGTGAAACAGGGCGAGCCACTCCGCCTGGAGTGCAAAGTCAATGGCACAGCTCCTCTGAAAATGACCTGGTACAAAAATGACACTAAGGTCATGGATGGGGGCAACTACAGGACATCATTTGTTGACTCTGTAGCAGTCCTGGAACTGCTCACCACCAGCTTTGATGATGATGGAGTCTACACCTGTGAAGCTCAGAATGATGCTGGCAGTGTCAGCTGCAGCACCACGCTTACCGTTAAAGGTCAGCCTTTCAGCCTTACTGCTCCTGCTCGATCTTTCTGATGCACGGGCTATTCAATCTGGACTCCGGTGTGTTATTGAGATAGTAGTGACTGAAGGAAAGTTTTATTGGTGACAAAGAGAAATTGCATTGGTTAAGAATTTCAATGTGGCTACTTTGTCCTGTATGCCTCTAAACAGTTTTCCGATCTTTTGTAGACCCACCGTCCTTCATCAAAGTGCCTCAGCCGGTTGAAGGGCTGAAGGGTAAGGACGTGAGTCTATACTGTGAAATGAGCGGTACAGCTCCATTCCAGGTCACCTGGTTCAAAGACAGGAAACCTCTGATGGAGAGCAGGAAGTATAAGATGGTGAGCGAGGGCAGCTCAGCTACACTGCATATCATTGGAATAGAGCCCTTGGACGCCGGTGAATTCGAATGCAAAGTGTCAAACAGTGTAGGAAGTGAAACCTGCCAGACATCAGTTAAACTCAGAGGTCAGTAGAAATGCGATGGTCTCAAATGAAAATCATGAATGTTAGATTTGCGGATGACTTTGTCACCTTGTTGACTTTCCCTCTGCGTTGTTTTTTCCTCTCTTCAGAGCCACCGTCGTTTGTGAAGAAACTGTCAAACATGACAGTGATATTGGGAGAGGAGGTGACTCTTGTGGCCACCGTTAAAGGCTCTGAACCCATTACTGTGTCCTGGGTTCAGGACAAGGATCACATTCTCAGGGATGGTGACAACAGGAAAATCACCTTTGAACACAACCAGGTCGCTCTTAAAGTCTTTAAGGCTGACGCCACCACGGCCGGCAAATATACCTGCCAGCTCAAAAACGATGCTGGGAATGTGGAATGTTTTGCTAACTTGACTGTTCTAGGTTTGTAACCATGTAATTCTCTTTCTCTTTCAGTTCTTTGGTTTCCCTCTCATCCAGGTTTTTATAAGAACTGTTTCTGCTCTTCTCTCTTGATTTTCAGAACCTGCTAAGATAGTGGATAAGCCTGATGCTCTGAGTGTGACAGCCGGTGATATGGCTGCCCTAGAGGTCAAAGTGTGTGGAACCCCAGAGCTTATACCTAAGTGGTTCAAGGATGGTATTGAGCTGGCCTCTGGGAGGAAATACAAAATCTCCTTCTCTAAGATGATCTCCAGCCTGAGGGTCCTCTCAGCTGAGAGGATAGACACTGGAGAATACACATTTGAGGTCAAAAATGAGGTTGGGCATGACCTGAGTAAAATAAACCTCACTGTCCTAGGTTGGTGTCCTCTTTGTTCCTGCAGTTTGATGACAGTATCACTATGTTTATTTGTATTTGTGTTGTGTAATGCACTAGTTACTACTGCTTTCCCTCCCAAACAGATAAGATCATAGCTCCGACATTCTCGAGGAAATTGAAGGATTGTAATACAGTTGTTGGAACAGCTGGAGAAATGGAATGCAAAGTGTCGGGCTCCCCACCGTTCACTATCTCATGGTACCACGACGGGGAAGAAATACAGAGCGGGCCAAATTATGAGATTGCATTCAATGACAACAACTGCACACTCAAGGTGCCCACTCTTAAGTTGTCTGACTCTGGAGTGTATAAATGCAAAGCGGTCAACAAGGCTGGATCCAGTGAAACCAGTGCCTCTTTCATTGTGAAAGGTTAGTAACTATGGACTATTCACTTCCACTTTAGCACTAGTTCTGCTCTTAGATGCTTGTTTAGAAAGGAGATGCACTTATGATTTCTGGTGATTAGTAGTTCTCTTGACTACCCATACGTTGAATGCACTTATTGTAAGTTGCTTTGGATAAAATCGTCTGCTAAATGACTGGAATGGGATGTAATGGAGACTGCATGTTGTGGCTATGGGCCGTATGGGGACTGTTGTTAGTTTTATTAGTCACTTGTGTTTTTAGCTTGCGTTGTTAGCGCAATCATTTGGCTCATCGTAGGGAAGTTGTTATGAAACTGGTTCACTGTCAGATTCCACCATTTTGAAAGCCCTTCACTTTTGTGTGTACCCAGAACCACCCTCTTTCGTGGTGCCGCCACAGCCTGTGGAAGCAATGCCAGGCTCTAGTGTCACGTTCTCAGCCATGGTGAAAGGCAGTGCTCCTCTCAAACTGAAGTGGTTCAGAGGAACTAAGGAGATTATGCCTGGAAGGGGCTGTGACATTGTCTTGAAGGATAACCAAGCTATTCTGGAGCTTTCCGATGTGAATAAATCCCACGCTGGAGAGTACACATGCCAGATCATTAACGATGCTGGAAAGGAAAGCTGTCCCGTTAATCTGACCGTCAAAGGTTAGTTTAATAAGAAACTAAGTGTTTTCATTATTTCCACTATAGTTCATTTCCTCCCCATTCAACATTAAGTCCCCTAAACTATAATACCCCTCTATAATGTCCCTGCTGTAATGAAAACTAACTACTGTCTTTGATTATGTCTCTCAGAGCCAGCATGCTTTTCTAAGAAGCTGAAGGATGTATCGGTTGAGAAGGGCAAACCGTTGATTCTAGAGTGCACATACACTGGAAGCCCTAAAATCACAGTGAACTGGTACAAAGATGGCCAGCAGATCTTTGCCTCTTATAAGTACAACATCACCACCACCGAGAGCTCCTGTATCTTGGAGTGTCTCAGCACTGATGACAAAGAGGCTGGTGGAAAATACTCTTGTCAAGTGTCCAATGATGTGGGAAAGGACACCTGTGAGGCATCCGTGTCCATCCTAGGTTAGTTTCCTTCTTTTGTCTGGATTGTGTTTGTACTTAGTGTATTCTGTATGAGCTAACAGCTCTAACTATGTAGACTTGATCTATTTATGATTGCCTAAATGGAGTGTTTCTATGATTTGTTGTGTATCTGCTACTGTAGAGCCACCCTATTTCATTGAGACTTTGGAACCCATGGAGGTGACTGCAGGAGATGCAGTGTGTCTGAAATGCCAGGTTGCAGGCACACCTGAGATCAAGGTGTCTTGGTTCAAAGCTGATGGCAAAGTGAGGTCCAGTCCCACCTGTAAGTTAGAGTACACTAAAGGTGTTGCCTGTCTGAAGCTGAGTAAGGCCACCAAGGCTGACATCGGGGAATACACCTGCAAGGCAGAAAACCATATTGGATCGGCTTCGTCCACCTGCAAGCTCAATGTCCAAGGTGATCATCCGTCAGCCACCAAGACTCTTACGTTCAGACTGATCTGACTCTTCAAGCCTCCAGACTTCAGCATAGCGTTACATCTTCATGTCTAAAACAATTCTGCCTCATAATAACCACTACATCATCTCCAAACATTATTCATCTGCCTCTAATTGCATTAAGACATTTTATGATTCATAGTAATTGCTAACAAGTGCAATCATCTGACAAGATGATTTAGACAGCATTTACAACTCTAACTACAGTATGGTAGACCTACTAGCTGAAGCCTTAGTCTTTAGTGAGTTTTCAGCTAAAATCCATTCATCTGTTCATTGTTGAATCATCCCTGTTCCAGAGGCCAAAACGCCCCCGTCCTTCCCTAAGAAAATCACCAGTCTGCAGCAGACTGAAGGCCAGCCGGTCAGATTTGAGTGCCGCGTAGCCGGTTCCTCGCCCATCGAGGTGTCCTGGCTGAAGGACGGTGAAGCGCTGAGAGAGGGAGACGAGTTCTCCATGTTGTACGACGACAACACAGCCGTCCTGCAGATCAGCTGTGGTGAGATGAGGCATTCTGGGGAATACACCTGCATCGCCACCAACAGCGTTGGCACCGCCTCCTGCAGAGCCAAGCTCACTCTTCAAGGTCTGTCTAAGGAATCAATACTGCCAGGTGTTTTCTGGGAGGCACGCTTCTCTTTGCTTTCATGATGCTAGTTTTAAAACCATGTCACAACTGTCTTGGTTTATTTCAAAAGCACAACAAGATTGTTAATTCAAATATAATTCCATAGTATTTTTTATATAAGAAGCATAGTATAATGTTATGAGTCTCAGCACACAGATTGTTGGGAGGTTTCAGACACTGTCTTGTGCTTTCCAACAATGTCAGGCTGTATTATGCCCAACTTAAAAAAATGACACCTAAAGGATTGTTGTTGTTGTTTCCTCCCACTCTTTCATGGACCGGCAGAACCAAGATATGCACCCGTCTTTGACAGGAAGTTGTCACCAAAGGAAGTGACAGTTGGTGACAGCATTGAGTTGGAGTGTCACATGACTGGCTCTGCCCCCATTAAAGTCACATGGTCCAAAGACCATAAAGATATCCGCTCAGGGGGCAATTATAAGATGAGCTGTGTGGATAACACCCCCCACCTGACCATTCTGAAAGCAGATAAAGCTGACACGGGGAAATACTTCTGCCATGCTTCTAATGACATGGGGAAGGACTCTTGTTCCTCAGATATCACGGTCAAAGGTATTGATACTGTCAGTGTGTCTTCAGGGATGTTTTGGCCCTGTCTTCTAAAACTGGAGATGATGTTGGTTTGTTTAAGCCTCCTTGTGGGCGTTCTTAGTGTGATAACTCTTAAATCTTCCTCACCTCACCATAACTCTTTTTCTTTTCTTTTCAGACCGTAAAAACCCTCCTACATTCACCAAAAAGCCCTCAGAGCATATTGAGGACACAGAGGGCAAACTGGTGAAGATTGAGGGTCGTGTTTCTGGCTCCCAGCCGATGACAGTTACCTGGTACAAGGACGACACAGAGATCTACAGCACTGATAAATATGACATCAGCTTCAAGAGCAACGTGGCTGTGCTCTGCATCAGGAGCAGTCAGATGTCTGACAGTGGCAGGTACTCCTGCCAGGCCACCAACGAAGCTGGCAACGCCGTCTGCCAGGTGTCAGTGGGCATCTCTGGTAGGTTTCCCTTTCAGATATATCACAGCAGGGATTTGTCTACGACTCTATATATTTATGCTTATCCACTTCTCAACAAATGGAAATGATAATTTTGTTGTTAAAGTGCCACAGTAAAATGCGTCACAGGTTAATGGAATTATCATCTAGAGAGAGCACTGGTTCTCAACGTGGGGTCCGGGCACCACTAGAGGTCCTTGAGAGCGTTCCAGGGGGTCCACAGCAAACTGATGAATTGTTAAACTTCAGCATTATTTCATTTGATTATTTTCAGATTATAACAATTCAATTTACCAATACCTATTGACATCAACAGATGGAAGTGAAAAGTACTTAACTGCAACTATTCTCTTTTTCTGCAGTGAGCATGAAACCTCCAGTCTTTGACGTCCCTCTGAAACCAGTGACTGTGGATGAGGGGGAGAAGCTGAGCCTGAAATGCCACGTCTGTGGTTCTCCTCCTCTGAAGATCCAGTGGATGAAGGACAGGAAAGAGCTGGTCTCCACCGGCACCACCAGAATCACCTTCTCTGACGGCACAGCCTGCCTGGAGATCCAGCAGGCCTCCAGACAGGATGCAGGGGACTACCTCTGCAAGGCCACCAACAATGCCGGCAGTGAATTCTGCAAAGCTAGAGTCAATATGAAAGGTTCAGTAGAAACAGCAGTGCTTTGATGTTGTTATACCAAGCAATGACTATCTGGTCACAGTAATAACAATATGAATCATATAATCACACAGTACTTGAAATTAACACTGGCAATACAATATTTTGAACGTGTAATTCCAGTTGAAGTGAAAAGCCGAGAGCAGTAGTGAACAAAGTGTGAGCAGCTGCTTTGCTGTAGCTGAATGTAGTGAACATTGTGTTGCAGAGAAACCCGGAGCGTCTCCGGCTGCGTCTCCTGCTGAGGCTCCTACAGCTGCTCCTGCTAAGAACCTGGACAACCTGTTCTTCATAGAGGAGCCCAAGTCAGCCCATGTCACAGAGAGTAAGTAGACGCTTCATTCCACTGCTGCTGGGATCTATTCATGGCCATGGAGACAGATTAACAGCAAATATTGTCCGTGTAGAAAAAAAATGAAAAAATCACACACATTTTTCTGAAAAGTTATATTCACAAATGTAAAAAATAAAATTACAATTGTTTTTTCTCACTCTGTTTACGATTTAATTTTTTACGAGTCCGGCTAAAGTCCTGAGAAGGATGTGGTCGCTCCGCTGGGTTCTGGCGTGAATGATGAAGCGCCTTCAGTCACGGAGCGCAGACCACCAACGCATTTGACCAATAAAGTCGCCCCCTTCTCTTGACCACGTAAATCACGTAAAAACCCAACCAGGAGAAAAACACAATCAAACTCGTAAAAAAATAAATCGTAAACATGAGTGAGAAAAACAATTGCAATTTTATTTTTTACATTTGTGAACATAACTTTTTCGATTTTTTTCCCAGAAAAATGTGTTTGATTTCTTCATTTGCGTACGATTTTTTTTCTATGAGGGCAATACTTGTGGCGTTAATTTGTCTCCATAATAGTTCCTCACTGGGCGGTAGAGTTGCCAGGGGAAACTGGAATTCATGGTTTGCTTCTCTGAGAACATTGTTTTTAAATGAACGGGGCTTCTTTGACTCTTTGGCTACTTTTTAATAATGCTTCTCTTGCAATGACTAGAAAGCCAATTAATCCATACTGATTTCATCAGAACCATAGACTACTCAGGTGTTACACTCAGCCTACTGTCTCACTGCTAAAAATCCTTCAATGCTGTTTTAATTCTATTCTAGAACACTTTCAAATCCATATGTTGTTTTGCAGAGGGCACCGCCACCTTCATCGCCAAGGTTGGAGGTGATCCTATTCCCAATGTGAAATGGATGAAGGGCAAATGGAGGCAGATCACTCATGGTGGTCGCATCTTCATGGAGCAGAAGGGCCAGGAGGCCAAACTGGAGATCAGAGAAGTGACCAAATCTGACTCTGGCCAGTACAGATGTGTTGCCTCCAACAAACATGGAGAGATTGAATGTAGCACTGACATGCATGTTGCAGAAAGGAAAGGGTCTGCAGCTCTTGAGGGAGACCTCAGAGCTAAACTGAAGAAGTGAGTTAATATGCAATTTCCCCACGGGGATCAATAAAGTATCTATCATATGCTTCTTCAATGAGAAATGCTTCAGTTATGTTCCAGATTTTTATGTTTCTTTATATCGTGCACAAAGCCCATTTTAAAATGCATGTCTCCTATGGCCTCTCTTCAGGACCCCGTCCAAGCAGAAGAGTCCACAGGAAGAGAAGGACATTGATATTGTTGAGTTGCTGAGGAACGTGGACCCCAAAGAGTATGAGAAATATGCCAGGATGTATGGCATCACTGACTACAGAGGCCTGCTGCAGGCCATTGAGCAGCTCAAGAAAGAGAAAGCTGAAGAAAGTGGAAGACCGGTACACCTTTGTGATAGCAGTTTGACAGTTGTGTGAATTAGTGTAATATTCTGTTAGTTAGTGTTAAACATTGCTGAGTTGTGTTGTTGGTGTGCCACAGGAAGTGGAGCGCGGAGAAAGAGAGTCTGATGAGGACATGGCCAAACTGGTGGCCGACCTGCAGAAGAGAATGGAGCGCACCGAGGTTGGTACATGTACCTCTACTGTGGAAAGATGAATCTACTATATGCTACATCTGTCATTTAATGCCACAACAGAAAAGTACAAGAAAGTTAGTGTTCATTCTAAGCATCCCCTTGTCCTGTCATTGTTCCTGTAGCCTGTAACTGTGATAAAAGACATCTCCGACCAGTGTACCTTCACCAACAAGGAGGCTGTTTTTGTGTGTGAGATCAAGATCAACTACCCAGAGATCACCCTGTCTTGGTACAAGGGCACCCAGAAACTGGACAACAGTGATAAGTACGATATCAGCATCACTGGTGACCGCCACCTGCTGAAGATCAAGGATTGCCAGTCCAGAGACCAGGGCAACTACCGTGTGGTCTGTGGGCCACATATCTCCAGCGCCAAGCTCACTGTCATGGGTTAGTATCAATACAACTATAGCTACACTCTACTACTGGACCTGCAATGGAAACTAGAAAGGTGGCCTCCACCCAGGATGCATGTCGCCTGTTTATGCGGCGACCTGTCATTCAGATTCATTCCAAAATGTAGTAGCTCTTCCTTCGGCCAAGCGGCACCTATCCAGCGGGTATCATGAAAATTAGATGCTGCATTAAGGGAAAGGGCGAGGTCCGGGCAAGGACTCCAGCTAAAGCCCTATTCGCACGGGGCTACTATTACATGAAGACCTCCTTTGATTTAGAAATTACCCCCACGTCTGTGTTTCATGCGGTGCATTCGCACAACTGCTTTATCTGCCGGCGTGTTAAGGAAGCTACCGCTGCTGTGCCGCATGCGTACATGCACCATCACATCACTTTAAAGACGCACTTATGGTTTCTGCTGCTGTGTGATGCAGCAGGTCAGTCATTTAATAAAGTCTAACTGTATGCTTGTCGATGGCACACGTGTACTATTTGCGTGTGAAGGTAGGAGTCCATGGCGAGTTGGTGTCCAGGGCCCGTGGTCAGGATAATCCGTCCATGCT
>CABFOS010139978.1:3733-14904 GCA_900660315.1 Diretmoides pauciradiatus
ATTACAGTAGCAACAAATACAGGTGAAAGTTCCTCAGATCCATTTTGAGGAACACTATCTTTTTATATATGTTGAAATCTCATCCACTTTACCAGCTCTAACCTTTCAGAGAGCATTTTGCCACTCTACTCTTTTTATTTCAGAAGGGGTTTGAAACCCCAAAGGTGTTTCATTAGTCATTTAATTCAGTGCATCCTACATTTAAAGACCCCACGAAATGAAAATCTGAGCTCAGTTCACGACACATGCCTCTGGTCAAAAGGAAATATGGGAATATGAGAAGGAAACAGTGGGAGTGTGCACTGCATTGGCCAAATATTCACCACCAACTTATTATTATGTGATAGTCTATTGATCCGTAAGTGAGAAATTGTCTTTTGATTTGACCGTCCTCCACAGAAAGGTCAAAGGTCAGTGGCAGAGCAGCGCCCCTGGAGCCAGTAGGGATTCAGTGTCTTACTCAACAACATTTCAGCAGGCGAGCTGTTTGCTGTCATGGCGGCTTTGAGGTTCTCTGGTTAAAAGACAATCTGCCTCCTCACTACGGCACCAAGCAGGGCAGCAAGGAGGAATATTAGAGGAGGGGACAGCGTATTAGTCTGTTTTTCCCCCACCACACCAGCTGTAACTTACTAGGGGCCATTATGGCTTTTCACTGGCATGTTAATCATCAGTAAAGACAAACTAGCAGAACATCGAATACACACAATCTTGGAAATGGGCGCCAGTGTAGCACCTCCAGCTCAATAAGAGGCATCAAAATGCTAGTGGATGTGGATTGAGCAACATTTCCCAGAGCACTTAGGGGAAGTATGGGGGGGGATTGTTTGAGGCAGTTTTGAGCACAAGGCATAATTGTTGTGGATTTTATTGGCTTGCATCATCTCCTTAGAGTACCTTATGGTGAGGAACTTTACTGTCATTTTCACTTCATGGGGTCTTTAATAATAAGAGTGCATCTGTTTTATGTATTATGTGCATAACATTAAACCTACACTGTGGATACAGATAGTCACAAGAATATGGTACATAATACAGACATGCAGATGGGAAATGAGAGTGACAGTGTAATGGGGGGGGAAAAAGTTTAAGAAGGTTATAAGAAAAGGACAACTCAAGTTCCCATTTCCTGGGTGGTCATCAGTGAGCTCCACCTATTACTGTGTCATATGCTAATCACCAACTTGCTAAAGCACCGTGTAAAATACGTCATCTCCTGCTCTATGCTTCTCACCGAGACAAGGACACGCACCCTGGACACACACACACATTCCCAGAGGTCTCTTCTGTGTCTCTGAGAGCAACCACTGCCTGATGCTGTAGGTCAGCGTGGACAAACAAAGACACACACATGCACGCACACACACACACACACACACACACACTGGCATCTGCCTGTTCTCGCTCTAACAGACTGAACTGGGGAGGGCGCGGATGTGTCATCACCTTTGTGTCCCAGAGGGCATTGGGGTCTCGGTCAGGCCCGGTCTATACCTCAGTTTCTCATTCTTAGGGACTGTATACTTTTGTAAAGGAATGTACCCATAAAAAAGAGTGTTATTAAGTTGTCCCTGTTTTTCATTTGATAGTGGATGTGTATATTGTATTCATAATTAAGAGTATATTTATTTGTATTTTTTCCTCATTTAGAGGGAAAAGAACAGTTTCAAATGGTGCAAACATAATGCTATGATTGTTGTTCTTCTGATAACTAACTTCTGTATGGCTTTGATCCTCTGAAAAATACCACGTGAGGCAACATCTCTGCTTTCTTAGACGAGCACCAATGACTCAAGTTCACTTGACTTTATGAATCTTTAGTGCTTTACAAAATAAGCCATAGAAAGAACTAATTCACAGAGGGGGGAAAGCCTATAGGAGAAAAGAAAGCATTTGGTTGGTTGAAACCCTTTGATTCTTTGCTGTTGAGCTTCAGTGAATATTTTTAATTTATTGTTTGTGTGATCAAAGGCTGAAAATGACATCTGCATTGTGAATATCCAACAGATGAGAAGAGGTGGAAGAAGACAAACTGTGCAAGTACATACCCTGGACTGTTTCTCTACATCCCAGATATTAGATATGTTCATGTAGCTAGACACAACTTGCTCGCCGAACTTGTTTTCCATAGTATACATTGGTAGTAGGCACGCTAAATCCTCCTCTCCAGTGTGTGAACGCCTTACTGCTGTTCTTTTCTGAAAATAAATTATGGACAGAGGCCCTGTCACATTTTAGCTGTAGACTGATTCGAGCGTTTGGAATTGCTCGGGTAGCAATTACATTTACTCATGCAATGCTCCATTTTTTCACTCTTTAAATCAATAATTGATTTGAATGTCCACTGGCTGCTTGGGAACATTTTTTATGCATTTGCCAATCTTGACAGTTGGTCATAAATACAGTCGTTAGCGTTAGCTTTCACACGGAAATGTCAGTAGTAACAAAAAGCTCCATGGTAAATGAGTGAATCCACATAAAATAGTCAGAATAAGTAATTTTGAGAAATTAACAACTAAAAAGGGAAAGATTAGCCAATGTACAGTACAATATTTATAGATTCATGGTGGAAACTTGTGTATACTATGGAACATTATTGCTTGGGATAGAATAGATGCATTGATGAATAATGCATACTTCTCCTGTTAGCCTATAATAAAGATGAAGAGGATGCTAAGAGAGGAGGTGCCTCTTTGACATAGGATTCATAGGAACCCAGAAGGGTTGTAAAAAGGGCTATAGTTAACGGATATGTTTTGTAAAACACATTAACTGTGAATATTCCCCTGGAGGTTACATGCTAATGCTACAGTAGCAGGACGAAAATACCATTGCCCCTTGACCTTGAAAATGAAACTCATCCCAGTTTTCCTATCATAAAGCTGAAGTTTCACACCCTTAGTTATCTTCAAATTCTTACGATAAGTCTTAAATTATTTATTCACACTCTCATCAGCAGTCGTGCTGCATGGAGCAGACTGTGCCATTGGTAATGGAAGGGAAAATGAAGAGAAGTGCATATATCTTAATTAACCGGGTATGGAAAAGTTTGCAGGAGTAGTTTATTACTTCTGTGTACGCCAAATGAACTGCATCTGAGCCAAACACAGCACCAACACCACACCACACACACACACTGTTCTGTCCCTGTTTCCCCGTCTGAGAAAACCTCTCCCACACTCAGACAGCGGTTCATCTTAGAGAGCAGTTAAAGGTGTGATAGAGCCTCGACTCTCTTCCTCTGGCTGACGTATGTGACAGCCTATATTTGTGCCAAAGTAAGGCTGGTGAGTTATGGAGAGGAGCAATGGAGGAGAAGGAATGGAGGTGGCACTCCTCATAAAGCATCAGCAGGGCTGTAAAGCAGCTGCGTGTGTGCTTTCATATCTTGTCGTGTGCACATCACAACACCCCCAATGTCAGGATGATGCATGGCCGTGGTGAGGATATACCAGGGCCCAAAGCGAGACTGTAAACAGGACATCTTCCTTTAATAAGTGGAGCTGACAGGCTGCATGATCTTGATTTAATTGCTGTCTGAGAGTGACATATTTGTTTTCACCAATATAAGGAAGGCATGGTGAGACGAATAGGGCCGCCCACCATAACATGTGAACCATTCTGGGTAATCTGCATCCTCCCCTCGCTCGGCTATAGGAGTCTGCATGTCTTTATCCATAACAGGTCAATAAGATGGGAAACACAGTCATTACCGCAGTGCGAGATGACGTTGAACGTTTGTGCCAACTTTGAGTCGACAGTGGAGCCTATCTGAGCACTGATTTCTCTCCCTGATAACCTTTGTTGACTTGATTCCTTTACGGAGCTGTACCCAAAATATTACTTCTGTCCGTTTCATTCCTGTGCTTGTCTGACTCAAAAATGCAACATAACTTTATAGCAGCAAACTTTAGCTTTCTCTGACTACTGTTTCTTATTCCCAGTTCCTGTAATTCGTCATAGTTGGGCTTTTTTGCACTTACTGTAATGTGGTTAATTGACATGTTGTTGTGTGCCATATGTTCTACTGCCATAAACATTCTCCGATGCTTTTTGAGGTATTACCTCCTTTTGCCAATCCATTGTGCTGTTACGCCCAATGCCTTGTTCATGTTATATAAACCCCAAACTAAGCAATGGGCAAGAGGGCTGCTTTGCTGTTAGCTGTACAGTAGGCTATGTTCTGCATTACCATGCGTGGAATCAGTAAAGGAATGAAACTGCATCACTGATACAGCAAACTGTTCATTTGTAGGGCAGCTGAAGCTGTATTAGCTGCTCTGATCTGATGCGTGCCAACCAGCAGGCCAGGTTGCCTTCTCTTAGGGTGCGTTGCTAAATATGGGTGACTCTCCTTACAGGACTGTGTAGGTATAAAGCAGGCTGCTGTAGCTCTAGAGATGGATAATTAACTGTATTTACAAGAGTCATTGGATGCTCATCATTACATTAACGTTTCACTGTCAACTTTGTTAATAAAAACATTGAAACCCATGACACCGGTTCAGGGGTTCTCAAACTAAATAGACTTTACCCTACAAATTGGCCTGCAGATAGACGGGTATCTTCAGATGAACCTCAACATACATAGTCAGATGATTCTATGATTGTGTTAGCTGGCCAATTCAATGTCAAAATAACTTCCTGGGACACCGTGAAGGAGCCCTGAAGGATCCCAGACACCACCACAACACTGACCGAACATACATCTATGAATGCCAGCGCTTATATTGAGATTTAAAAGTTAAGAATATTAAGTTTAGCCACTGAAGTTTAGCTTTGAAATATGCCATTCCTGTACCCTACGGCAGTTTGGTGTTTGTTTTTTTTAAGTGAACATTGACCGTTGTTTCCCATAGCTAGAAACGGGAGATGAGTTCGTCCATCAGTCTGTGATAGCGCACCGATGTACAGTACAGCAAAACAGAGGATTAAATGGTGAAAAAGTGAAAGGATTTATTTCTGGAGATGAGTGTACATTTTCTGGCTTGGAATTGATAGCACTATAGTGTTGGTTTTCCGGTTTCTAGCTTTGGTACAGAATTTTTCATGTTCACAAATACTGCCTGGACCGTTCAAGGTCATAAGAATATCATAAGTGATCTACTAAAATGAGGTGTTTCCCTCTTATGGTTTAGTATTAAGTCATATCTGCTGCTGTGGTAGTTTTCATGAGCTGCTTACTTGCATTGATAATATGGTGCCAAGCTTATGAGGTTCAATCTCTAAAAATAGACCAGAGGTTGCACCAATACAGCGTTTACAAAAAAAAAGCAGAAGCTATTTTTCTCTTGGTCATGAAGAAACTAAAGGAAAGCTAAATTTACATAAATATGGATAATTTATATCAAAGTCCTCATTATTTCATGATCTATTGTACTTTTTAAATGTTCTGAATGGAACCATTTTATATTGTATATATATATTTTTGTTTTATTTTGTACTGTTCATTGTACTTGCTTTAATTTAGCAACAATATAAATAAAGAACAATACTGTGGCAACATCTCCATCGTCCCACTGTTATTCAGTCTGTTAAACACAACGCGCAATGACTTGACTGCATCAGGCTGAACATCCATTTGTTCACTGTTGCAGCAAATATGGCTGTTTTTGATCATCTGATGTGTCTGACAGAGGGAGTTGATCTTGAAAATGGGGCCCAGAGGGTTTTACACAATATTTTTTAACATTTTAGTAAATTTAAAAAGTCTCGTCTCGTTGTCCTCCGCTAATCCGGGTCCGGGTCGCGGGGGCAGCATCTTCAGCAGGGAAGCCCAGGAAGCCCTTTCCCCCGCCACTTCCACCAGCTCTTCCGGGGGAATCCCAAGGCATTCCCAGGCCAGCCGAGAGATGTAATCTCTCCGTCCTGGGTCGACCCCGAGGTCTCCTCCCGGTTGGACATGCCCAAAACACCTCCCCAGGGAGGCATCCGGGAGGCATCCTAACCAGATGCCCAAACCACATTCTTGTGTGTCTCCTTAATTTGTTGTGGTCCCAGAGCCAGACGATAACAAATTGGGGGCTCGTCCATCTTTAAAATAACAAATCGTTTCTGGTGAAATTCGATTTTACAAGACCGCTTTGAAGCAGCATTTGTTAAGAATTTTTTGTAAAACTGTTAAATAGCCTGGATTTTGGTTTGAGGGCTTAATTGTGGTTCATTGATAATTGTGTGGCTCCCATGGCGTTGCCTTGATTAGCAAGGGGCACACTTGTATTTGATTGATAAATACGTGTCTCCCGTGAAGTTGTCTTGTTGAAGGCACGGAGGACACCTGTGCTCGATTGATAAATGCGTGTCTCCTGTGACGTTAGTTGTGTCCCAATTCAGGTGCTGCACCCTGGAGTGTGCACCCTCACGGCTGGGGAGGCTGGACGAGGGAGGGTGCAGCCCAAAAACCACCCTCGCTGCCCACAATTGCCGAACTGGATTGGGACGGTCTACCCTCATCTACCCTACGGAGGACTTCCTGGTTCAGTCACTAAAACTATCTCAAAACCCTTAATATGTCACTCACTGTGTTAAGTTTTAATATTTTTTCCGGCAATAAAGTAAACATGTAGATTCCCAATGTGTGGTCAGTTTATCCAAATAACGCCTGTTTGAAATTTACTCCGACGTGCTGACTGGATCAGCTGGACCAGACTTGCCCGTGAAGAGAGATGAAAGTCGCCGTACATGTGAGTCTCTCCGGTGGCTCAGTCGGTAGCGTGCCGACATGAAACTGATACTTTTACACCGCATGTTCGAATCCAGTCCGTTGCCATTCATTGAACAAATGTTAATTCATTTATTCATCTAAACAAATGTAAACATTTATTTATTTAATGAGTTTCCTTCGCAGGGTGGCCGGGCTCAGCATTAGAGATAGGGTGAGGAGCTCGGACATCCGGGAGGGACTCAGAGAAGAACCGCTGCTCCTCCACATCGAGAGGAGCCAGTTGTGTTGGTTCGGGCATCTGGTTAGGATGCCTCCCGGACGCCTCCCTGGGGAGGTATTTCGGGCATGTCCAACCGGGAGGAGACCTCGGGGTCGACCCAGGACACGCTGGAGGGACTACATCTCTCGGCTGGCCTGGGAACGCCTCAGGATTCCCCCGGAAGAGCTGGTGGAAGTGGCGGGGGAGAGGGCTTCCTGGGCTTCCCTGCTGAAGATGCTGCCCCCGCGACCCGGACCCGGATAAGCGGAGGACAACGAACGAACAAACGATTTATTTATTTAACAAATGTTAAATAAAACTGAGCTCCAGAGAGCTCAAATGTGTGAACATTTTACCTCTTTATTTATGTAATTTAATATTGTTGGTCTACTAATTTTTACTTTGAATGAATCCATCAAGTCAAGATTCCCGTTTGCTTTAACCATAAGAAATCAAATAAAAACTAAATGAAATGGAAAATCAACATTACATTATTCACCCACATAGCAAGCTTGTCACCTGCACTCTGCTAGTTTTCACTTGCTTGTTTAACTGAGCCCTTTATTGTGTAAGCCAGATGTGAGAAGGCCGAAGCTACTGTAGGCCAGTTAACCAGTTAGACACCAGAGGGCTTTCATTTTCTTCTCCCGGACACTACCATGCCTTCGATTCTACACGAATAGCCACTGAAACTTGACTGAATGTCTAATTAGAACAAATTAATCTCTTTGTAGTTTGTGTGTGCGCACACACACACAGACACACAAACACAGAGCCCCTCTAAAAGCATATACAAGCATTCACCACCGCTGCATCTCTTTTGCCTCTGTGTGCACAGAGAGAAAGATGGATACGAGTAATTGTCTCATTCAATCTCACTGTTGCATCCGGCGCTCCGGCAGCACTCACATCATGTCAATCAGGCCCAAAGCCTCGTCCTGAAGCGGAGTAGCAGAGATGAAGGAAAGGACAGATAAAAAAGAGTGCTGGAGATTAACTTGTAGGGAACAGAAGTGAAAGAATAGTACAAAAAAATGAGAACTGAACAATAAGGAAAAGAACTCCGAAAGGAAAGGACAGAGGACAGGCAAACACTTTATGATTGCGGATACAGAAGGATATCTGAGTGGTATAAAACTATGGCTGCGCAGGAAATGAGTGGAAAAACAATGAGCCGCGGACGTGAGGAAAGTAACCTTGTCAGAAACAGTGGAGACCAAGAAGACAATGAGGGAGTGAGGGAGTCAATTTAGCCCTGTCACCTTTGGCCTTGTGAGTTAATGGAAAGCTCCTTCATGAGGAGTTGATTTAGCTCGTTAGCACAGCAGAGAATGCAGGCAATTAATCACTGACACATGAGAGCTCTGTGTGCTGATTGGACTAGATCCCACCAATCCAAATGAGCCTGAGGCCCAATTAGTCGTGACCCCGACTCACCTGACCTGCCTGGCTGGCTAGTTTGTTTACCTCTGTGTGTGTGAGAGCGAGAGACACACACGGGCATACAGATGATTAGATTGAATGTGCAAGACCATGATAAAAACTCTCCTTTGTAGGTAAATTCTTAATGTAAACAGAGCTCTATTTTAGTGTAAAAAAGTTGCCCCAAAAGTGCTGTGGTAGTTGTTGTAACTTAGACTACACTTTTTATCATTATGTATTTATTGTGTGAATGTTATTTGTTTTGCTGTCATTGTTTTTAGTATGACACTGCTGGCTGCACAACAAATTACCCCTTGGGGATAATAAAGAACCTTGAACCTTGAACCCTAGTGTTGGGCGATTCGTGAACTTTTCATTCTTTTTGAACAAATGTTTTGAGCGATCCAGTAGGCTCCTACATACGATTCGTAACTGCAAGTAGATTGTTCATTTTGTTCTTGGATTTGTGCATGCGCATTACTTCAATAAGCCGGTGTCTACAATCCGAATCAGCGAGTATTTCGTTCATTTCGCATGCTTGGGACTCACAAAGATGTCCGACCAACTGAGGCCTACTAAACGATTTGTTACGTTTCTAACTGGTGTGTAGATGTGTCTGTACTAAAGTAGATCCTCAGACACAGAAGCATTGTTTCTTCATGTGCCAAAATAAACCTAATTATGGTGATTGATTATGAAAATGAGAATGTTGGCTGTACTATCTGTCTATTGCTAAGCTGCAGTGTGAAAATAAATGTAATTTTAATGGTAATCTGTCGTGGCATTAAAAACGATTTCCCTATGGCCTTGTACCATACCTTGACCGGTACCTACACTCGATGTTTCATCCTTCGATTTGTGATGCGTGATCTGACTGGTAAAGATTTGTTCATTTGACCGAACAAGGTGCGAAGAGTCGGAAAAAAGATCCGAACTTGCCACCACTACCAGCCAGCGCCAGACAGGGAATATACGAGACACAGATGGAAACAAAAAGAACAAATAATTAAGAGTGAGAGAGAATGGAAAAGGGGAGTGAGAAGGAGAAAGCTCTATAAATCGTAGCCAGTGCAGGGCTGTAGGGAAGGCGTAGCAACGTGATGAATAGAGTCATCAGCCTAAGCAGAGGCTACAGAGCAGCCTGCCATCTGCCTGCCCATTACTAGAATGGAGTGCATGACGCTCTACCCTCATCCGCGGGCCCCATTGGCATCGCTGGCAGCCGTGTGTGTGTATGTGTGTGTGCACACGTTCACTTATCGATGTGCAAATGGGATATGCTGTCCTCACCCAGACATAACAACCACATCAGTTTTAGTAATGTCTTCTGTTGTGTTTTTAATTACGGTTGGTGTATGCGTTTGCCGAGTGCTCGTATCTATTTGAGGCATAAATACGGCTTGTAAAACTGTGAGCGTGTGTGTTGGCACGTAAGAAGACAAGGGTGGCCCTCAGAGAAGAGTTACAGCAGCGTGGCAGGCGCTTCACACCTCATTGACAAGGAGCACCGATCATCACCAACAGATCCGCCCCGCAGGCTGCCGGCCTACACTGCAGTACCCTAGATGAGATGGAGGAAGAGAGCGAGAAGGATGGAGAGAAAAGTAAGAAACTGAGCAGTGGGTGAGACAGAACAAAAAGAAATAATAGCAAAGAAAGTCGGTATATACTTTTGGGAAAAGCAGACTTAAAAGTACAAGAGTATGAGTCAGGGGAGGAGTGTGGTGGCAACTTTTCAAGTCTTCCCCCTTTCAAATTTCTAAACCTCTCGGAAACCATCAGAGGCCAATCAGCTGCTTTGATTGATAGAGATCAACTGCCACTCCTACTTTGCCTTGGCTTGTGGGAAAATGTTCATTTTGTCTGTGGGGTCAGTGTAAGGGGGCTTTAAAGTCGAATAGTGATTTTGTCCACAGGTCACAAATGCAAATGTGATTGTTTGGTCATGGTAGAAGTGCTGGTGTCACAAGGCTCAGGCTCAGTAAGCTCCTAATGAGATCAGAATGAAACATCATGAAAACATCAAAATGTTAACGCAGCATCAGAATCACTACATGTACAATACATGTATAGGGACTGGTCTTGGTGGCATTGGTGCAGTCTGCAGCCATATAGATAACTAAGAGTTTCACTGTATGCACGTACTGACACATGGTACAAGAACATACATGGGGACAGTGAAAGACTATGAGACACTATGAATAACTCCTTAATAAATCCATGCACATTCAAAAGTAGAGAAGTATGGTTCGAGGTGCAGAAGGAAGTGCAGTGAGTGCATCATCCAGTATGAGGTAGCTATAGTGAACACAATGAATAGCATGAAATAATTATGAGCATTATAGATTATAGACATAATGTCTCAGGCTATAAAGTGGCCGGTGTGGGAACCTTAATTGACTATACTGTAGGGGCGGTTACATGCACACTTTTTAAAATTCCGGTTGGAATCATTCCGATTGAAGATTTTGGGTCAACTGTTTACATGGTATGTGATCTAATACGATCTGGTGTTTACATGCGCCAACACATTTCATTGGAACGTCAGGTTGCCCTGTTTTGTGAATAATAGCGAGCTGATTGGCTAAACAGTACACATCTGTTAAAACATAACTTAAGACTCGTCTCGTCTCGTCCTTTGTCCTCCGCTTATCCGGGTCCGGGTCGCGGGGGCAGCATCTTCAGCAGGGAAGCCCAGGAAGCCCTCTCCCCCGCCACTTCCACCAGCTCTTCCGGGGGAATCCCGAGGCGTTCCCAGGCCAGCCGAGAGATGTAATCCCTCCAGCGTGTCCTGGGTCGACCCCGAGGTCTCCTCCCGGTTGGACA
>CABFOS010139985.1:0-10929 GCA_900660315.1 Diretmoides pauciradiatus
AGATAGATAGATAGATAGATAGATAGATAGATAGATAGATAGATAGATAGATAGATAGATAGATAGATAGATAGATAGATAGATAGATAGATAGATAGATAGATAGATAGATAGATAGATAGATAGATAGATAGATAGATAGATAGATAGATAACCTTGTATAGCTAGATTGCATTTTTTCAGTTACAACCAGGAGCACCAGGCTTCATGTGCTTCCTCCTCTCTTACCCCCTTTTTTCACTGGTGTTGTTTAACCTGAAAATCTGGTTGTTTGGCTCCAAAATGTTTTGGAGCCAAAGAACCAGATTTTCTGGCCTTTCTTTTTAGGAAGTATCGTTGCAGGGCCCGTCAATCCGTCTTAATGGGACTTTAGGGAGTTTTCTGCTGTGGAATACTTTGCGCACAATGTGGAATACTTGCACCACTTATACAAGATGGCTCTACAAGATGTCACAGCTTAAATGACTTTTCTATTTTTAACTCATGCCATGCACCTTTTTTCCCCACGCCAACCATTATTTTGTAGAATTATAAATTCATCTTTAAATGTCAAATTAAGAGAAATTCCAGATATTTTACATATGTCAGTGAGAGTGCATGTTTATGTTAATCACTATACACATTCCTTAGCCGAAGCCAGCAGAACAACCTGTATACTGTAGCAGATCTATTTATATTGTTCAGGGGGCCACATTGTCAGAAAGTTTAGAGCCCAGGGCCCCGACATTTCCCTGAGGATTATTACATGGAATAACTTAATCATGCACATCCCTTTTCTTTCACTTTCATTGTATCATTTAAATCAATACAATAATAAACAAGGAGACATGAGGTGTTTTGATCCATATCAACAAATGTAGAAAACAAAATGAATAGTAAAACTGACTATAAACAGACTGACTGCCAGTCAGTCTGTTTATAATATCCTCAACACTTCCAAGCATACATTTCTATTATTTGGTCCAAACAACTGTATTTATTCAAGTTTCTCGCCAAAAGCTACATTTTCCAATTTTAATGTTACACTGAGCACATCATGTTTAAGTTCGCCTAATACTTGTTATTCTGACAGACCTTGAACACATCATAATGTTAATCGTATGCAACCTGGTTTAACTAGCTAACTAGATCCCAAACCAAGTTAAAAAGCTGCATGCCGTCACCTACTGTGTCGGGATGTGTAGTAGATTTTATGCCAGTCTGATATTTTTTTAGTTGAATAGGCCTGCCATAGAGACTCTGGCCTCCTGTCTGACAAATAGATCGGTATTCCCCTCATCCTCCCACGCCGCGGGGGCGCTGTTAGGCTCGTCGCTACGTGGGCGTGATGAGAGCTGGGTGACAGAGCGGAAAGGGTGAGGAAGAACGCTAGGCTACTTGGCTAGCGATCAGCTATGTGTGTGTGTGTGGGCGGTTTAGGGTCTTGACTTGTGTGTTGGCTCAGTACGGAGCTCAAGTGTCAAATGTGAGTCACGCCGAAGCGTACCTGAGAATGTCCAAGTGTCTTACGGGAAAACAAAACGTATCAAATAGCGCGTCACTTTCAACATATGATATCTTGTGTAGTAATCACTCCATTAAATGTAAAGCTGTGAATATCAAGGAATATGTGAGTCATTGCTGGTGCTGTTTTTGGGCATATGGGACAATGTTGCAGTCAAATGTCACAGGCAATGAAAGAGGACTAGAGCTGCAACGATTTCATTAGTCGATTAATCAATTAGTTGTCAACTATTAAATTAATCACGACTGTTTTGATAATCGATTAACCGTTTTGAGTCATTCTTTTAAGGAAAAACGTCCAGATTCTCTGATGTCAGCTTCTCTAATGTGAATATGTTGTGGTTTCTTTAGTCTTCTATGACAGTAAACTGAATATGTTGTGGTTTCTTTAGTCCTCTATGACAGTAAACTGAATATCTTTGGGTTGTGGACATGTGAGACATTTGAGGACGTCACCTTGGACTTTGGGAAACACTGATCAACATTTTTCACCATTTTCTGACATTTTATAGACCAAACAACTCATCGATTAATCAAGGGATACACGATATTGAAATTTTGGCCGATATCCTATATCTGATTATTTCCATGGTCATATCGACCGATACCGCATATTGATATCTGTCCAATAACGCTAATGCATTTTTAAGTAATTATCGGCTAATATCGATATGATGACCTCCCAGATTGTGCCATATTGTGCATCCCTAAAAATAATCATTAGTTGGAGCCCTAATTGGGAGCATGAGAGCATCCAGTTTTTCGAAATGTAAAGCATCGGGATTCAGTGTCATGCTTAAGGACACTTTGCCAGGGGTGGATACTGGCTTACGCAAGGGGGATCTGACCTGCTGTGACCTTAGGACTGACTAACCACGGGGCCCACAGTTTGCGATATCTAGTTGAGAACTGACCACCTCTCTCTCCTCTTTCTTTTCTGCCCACAAAGGTGCTGAACCAGACGGAGGACCACAGGCAGCGGGTCCTGCAGGCTGCAGCCAAGACGGTGAGGGTGTGGTTCATCAAGGTGAGGAAGATGAAGGCCATCTACCACACCCTCAACCTCTGCAACATCGACGTCACTCAGAAGTGTCTGATCGCCGAAGTGTGGTGCCCCGTCTCGGACCTGGACTCCATCCAGTTCGCCCTGCGCAGGGGAACGGTGAGTCGTTCGCGCCACCACGCAAACGCAGGTGTAACGGAGTAGATCCCCGTGAGTCCTCGAGTAGGTAGCGAGTTGATTGGGTGAAACTCACTCCTCAAAGCCAAGGGAGCCGGTTCTCTTGGTGCAGCGGTTGTTGTGATGGTTTTCGGAGCGGGAGCCTGGGGTTCGAATCTGACCTTCGACCGTTTGGGTTAGTTACCATACCGGTCACATTGGTGCCGTGACCCGGATTACCCAGGGGGTGTGGTGAGTTTGGAAGTGAGTTTGGGGGTAAGTGTAACGGAGTAAGATCCTCGTGAGTCCTCGAGTAGGTAACGAGTTGATCAGGTGAAACTCCTTCCTCAAAGATACAAGTCCAATAACAGCTACGCCAATTTAGCCGCCTCTCTTGGCGCAGCGGTTGTTGCCATTTTTTTTCGGAGCCTGGGGTTCGAATCCGACCTCCGCCCTTCGGGTTAGTTACCATACCGGTCACACGCGCATAATTAATTTAATGGAAACTATTCACCGTTTAGCTCATATCTTATAGACACAGTCACTCAAAGGCCCCGTATTGGGTTGTTTCCAGTTTATCTAGTTGTACTTTGGGTGAACTGGGACCAGTCTGAACCGACGGCATTGCAAACAGGACGTTGGGTTAGATATGCAGATGTCACTGGGTCTGCAAACATTGGCTTAGTCCTGTCACGCACAGCACTGACTGAATTTATCCCTAGGCTATTTTTACCCAGCTTGCTGTTGAAACACATGGTATAATATGCATAGATCTCCCCTCTACCGCTGCCTCCTCCCGTCTAGAAAGCTGGTCCGGCAGACTGTTTGACCTTTTTGCGTCATCTGATTTGTAGAAGACAGTGGTGTCAGTCACCAACAAGTGATAGTGATAGTGGCTGTGATAGCGCCAAGTGGCTAGCACCAGTCCCACAAACTGAGAAAGCAGCAGGATTCCTCTCATTCCCAGACAATGAGAGAGATCTCCGGCTGACAGACCCAACACATGATCCCAGTATTGGAGAGATTAGTGGGATTTGGAGAATAACTCCAGGATATGTGCAAAGAAAGAATGGTGGCTGCCGTTGCTTCCAAACTCTTGAAAGGCCTGTGTTTACTCAGCCTCTCAGAGTGTGTATATATCACGTATGCCACGGTTATGAATCAGAGTGCTGATACTTAACCAGATTTATCTTTTAAATGTGATTATTTATTAGACAAGGTGATCTAAGAGGTTCTGGCTCACCAGTCCAACTCTGGGTTGTTCTAGTAGTTAGGGCTGGGACGATATGCTTACCTCCCGATTCGTTTCGTATTGAGATTCTACAAGTATTGTGATTGGTTATTATGATTTATTGCGATTTTTGTTTACTTTTTAAACACTAGACCATGGGAAAAAGTTGAATCATACACTTAGAGACTGTTTATTTCCAAAATCAATGCACATCACATCGGTCAGCCTTACTGACTTTTATTTTAGCAGCGTCATTGCTATACTGCATAAAATGTACATGTAACATATGGCCACAGGTCTTTGCAGATCAAATGAGCTATTAACTTTGTGATGCATTTTGCTTTCTCTGAACCGCTGGGTAGTTTATGCAATGTTCCCTCCAGGGTTCGTTGGCTCTGACTCTGTTAGCTCTGGATGGTGTCGAGCCAGATGGGCGTATTACCACCGTACGATACAAGTCCATGGCAGAGTTTGCATATCGCTTTAGCCATATCTAGCTCTGCTTTTTCTGTCAATGTGTGAAACCAAAAATGTTTCCACACTTTAGATTTAAAATGCGATGGTGCAGGTCTTATCCCCACTGATCTCGGCTTATCCGCCATTTTCTGCTTTCTCGCTTCGGCTTTGGATATGACGTCACTCATAGATTGCAACAATAAAAGCGGTAACTTCTTTCTGCCTCCATAGACTGCAATTGAATTTGAAAATATCGATTCTGGCATTAAAAAAATCTATTTAAGGATGGTAAAAACGAAAATCGCAATACTTACAGTAGGTGAATCGATTTCCCCCCCCACCCCTACTAGTAGTTCAGGTCTGTGAAACTAAAGCTAATGCTAACACCCATATGCTTACGTTGTGTTCTGTGCTGTAGGAGAAGAGTGGCTCCACTGTCCCCTCCATCCTGAACAGGATGCAGACCAAGCAGACGCCACCCACCTACAACAAGACCAACAAGTTCACCTCGGGCTTCCAGAACATCGTGGACGCCTACGGAATCGGCAACTACCGTGAGATCAACCCAGGTAAACATGTTCGTCACACATCTCTCCACGTGTTCTCCACGGTCCGACCTCTCTCCGTCATCACAGAGGTCGCCTTTGTTGTCCCGTATCCTCTGACGCCGATGGGCTTTGCATTTTAAAGCGAGGTCTGTTTTCCCAGCTGGCTGTAGTGTTGAGCTACAGCAAATGAAAACCCTTGTCTGCATCATCACCCATTATCACCTCTCTGGGTAACGGAGTGTTCAAATCATACGTTGTTTCACCTGCCACCCCACCCTCTCCCCTCATGTGATGCCTGCCTGCATCCTTGTCTCCAGCGCCATACACCATCATCACCTTCCCCTTCCTATTTGCTGTCATGTTTGGTGACCTGGGCCATGGGATGCTCATGACCTGCGCTGCCCTCTACCTGGTGCTGAGAGAGAGCAGGCTGATGGCCCAGAAGAACGATAATGAGGTATGGGTCTCTGTTAGTGTCCCGTCATGACATTTCATCAAACCTAGAGTCCCCCCACAACTGTACAGGACGGGGTTTCCTCCATAGATTCATGTTAAAGGATTACTTTGGTAATTTTCAACTTGGATCCTATTTTCTCATGGCTGTCTGTCTAACTGACTATACACTTGCCCTTCGCTGATAACGTTAGAGCCGCATTAGCCGCTAATCGCTAAAAATAGTGCTCACTCAATACTGGATCAATTTCAGAAATTATTTTTTCCCACCAGTCATGTGACCATGGACCATGGGAAAATAAATTCCAGGTTGAAATAAACCAAAATCAACCTTTAACTTAGATTTCAGGAGTTGTAGTAGCTGTATTTAGTCATTTGAGGTGTACACGTACTATGAGAGGGTCATGTTATGTTTTGTTTTCTTGCTTTTTCACCTGAGATCACAAAAGTAAATCGTATTGTGGCTTTCTCGTAGATGTTCAGCATGGTGTTTGCGGGGCGCTACATCATCCTGCTGATGGGAATCTTCTCGATGTACACGGGCATCATCTACAATGACTGTTTCTCCAAGTCCCTCAATGTGTTTGGCTCTGGCTGGAGCGTCAAGCCCATGTTCGGCCCGAAAGGAGCCAACTGGTCGTAAGTGTCACGAAACAAAATAATCAATGACTCCTTTGGGTGTGTGGTACTTGAAGTTATAGAAATGTGTGCTATGTTCATGTCCTCTCCAGGGATAGCATGCTTCGCGACCATACGGTTCTGCAGTTGGACCCAGTAGTCAGCGGAGTGTTCAATGGACCATACCCCATCGGCATTGACCCGGTAATTATTTTTCTTTTGATGTATACTCTAGGGCTGCAACTAACCATTATTTTCATTATCGATTAATCTGTCAAGGCCTGCAGCTGTTCTAACGCTGCAGGCCTCGGGGCGCTCGGTTTTCTTGATCCAGGCAAAGAGAACAAAGAGAGCTGAGGTTTAGGATATTATATTAGGCAATTAGAGAGAGAGCTATGCCCCCTGGCAACCAAAGATCTGCAAGTATTAGTGTGCGATGTTGTTCATCACAATCTCCTTGAAATTGATCCAGTATTGAGCGAGACGTTAGCCGCGAAACAGACGGCTGAGAGAAGTCAGAGACGTCTCGCTCTGAAATCTCGCGAGCGTTGAGTTATTGCAGGAAGACAATGCTGGAAACGTGAGTTTAGAGTTGGAGAGACGAGTGCCGGCAACAGCTTGTTGTGTTGGAGGACAGAAAGCGTAGCTTAGGGTTATCTAAAAGATTTTCAAAATCATGGCTGAACATTTAGCTGATTTCCAGCGTTGTTCCAGATTTCAGAGTAAGACTTCTCCTTGAGCGAGACTTGGTTAGACACAATAACAACAGATCAAGTGAAAGGTAAAGAAAACGTTTTATTTCTCTGTATGAATCCTTTCCATAACGTTGTCAGACACTTTAGAATAACAATCTTGAGTCTGTCAGCGGCAAAAACAAGCAATTTTAGAGGACGTACATTGACGGGGCGCAATTGCCCCATAGGGTTACATTGCAGCCGGTTTAGCGGCTAATGGCTCGCTCAATGCTGGACCAATTTCAACAATTGTTGTCCGCATTAGTCACTTAGACACAAAATGATAGGAAAATAGGGTCCAGGTTGAAAAATCCCGAAGTTACCCTTTAAGTGGAACTGAATTGTAGAGAAATGTGAAATGGAAAAAATATATCTGCACTGAACAACCACAGGCATGTTAGATGTGCATAGTTCAACAAGGACCCAATGACAATGCTGCCGTCTCTTTGCAGCATCAGCACATGCAGATTCTTCCGCTTCAGGCAAAACATAAAACATAAAGTCACCCCCCGTCTAACCAAATGTGACCATGTCATCCTTCAGATATGGAACATCGCCACCAACAAGCTGACATTCCTCAACTCCTTCAAGATGAAGATGTCTATTATCCTGGGGGTCATTCACATGCTGTTTGGAGTCACACTCAGTCTCTTCAACCACCTGTGAGTTAATACTCGTACTTCTATACCTTTGACTTTGTATGTGATTGTTGTGTGTAGTGACTAGGGATGTCACGATACCAGAAATGTAGTAGTCGATACCAATACCAGTGAAATACGATTCTCGATACCAATTCGATACCATGATAAAATAACAAACAAGAAAAACAATGAATCCCAACTGTACTTCAACATACACTCCTTTTGATTGATATTGATCCATTATCAAGACTCCTTAACGATCCGAGTCTTTATCGATGCCACTATCCATACTTTTCCATTATTTGGTCCAAACAACTGTATTATTATTATTATTATTCAAGTTTCTTGCCAAAAGCTACAAGATTAATGTTACACTTGAACACATCATGATGACATTTTATTTACGTTCGCCTAATACTCATTTTACTGACAGACCTTGAACACATCATAATGTAACCGTACGCAACCTGGTTTAACTATCTCTCATCCTGCTGAATTCAACATGGATTTCAACATTGGATTAGTATTTTTAACTAACTGACAGAGACTTTGAGCAGGTTCTTTAATAAGAACTGTGTGTTCTACACAAAACATGCAGTCAGTTTCATTTTCATCGGCGTTCATTCTAAATCTCCGGTACTTCTACGTTACCTCCGGTACTTCCGGTACTGTAGAAAAACGAGTACCGTTGCGTTTTCAGGAGTTTGGCACCGACTTTTGTTTCTGTGCAGGTATTTCAAGAAGCCCCTGAACATCTACCTGGGGTTCATCCCAGAGATTGTCTTCATGTCCAGCTTGTTTGGCTACCTGGCCCTTCTGGTCTTCTATAAGTGGGTGGCGTATGACGCCCGCATTTCCAAGGATGCGCCCAGTCTCCTCATCGCCTTCATCAACATGTTCCTCTTCAACTACAACGACCCTAGTAACAAACCTCTCTACACAGGACAGGTCAGATGCACTTGTCTGTTATGCACTCACTCATCCATTCATCTATCTATCCCTGCAATGGAATAGCAACCTAACCTTTCCCTCCCTTGCTTCTTTTCTTTCCGCTCTTTGTTCACCCACCCTGAATATGTAGATGGGCTTACAATCATTTCTGGTGATAGTCGCCCTGGCATGTGTTCCCTGTATGTTAGTAGTGAAAACCCTGGTTCTGCGGAGACAGTACCTATGGCGGAAACACCTGGTAAGAAGAAGCCGACCTGCACATACTTATATTGCACGTAAGAGTAATGAGTTCAGCGACTATTAGCATCGTTGCTTCCTAACCCCTGGTCCTTTTACCAATCTCGTACGACAGGGTACACAGAACTTTGGAGGGATCCGGGTGGGCAACGGGCCTACAGAGGACCAGGCTGAGATCATCCAGCATGATCAGCTCTCGCAGCACTCCGAGGAGGAACCCGAGGTGAGACCAGCCAAGAATAACATCTTCTACCCGAAAGCCTCTTTCAGAGCTGGAGTCACGGTCAGGTAGTTTGTTATAGGATCCAGTGCCAGACTAGAAGGAATATCTGTGAATAATTCATCCATTCAGCCACAGTTGGAAACCTAAACCATTACCTCATGTTTCCACTCTCACAGTGGCAGAAAGCAACGTCAATTATTGATGTAGGTGCGGTTTGGCGAAAGCAGTTGAACAATCTCCAGCCTCTTACAGAACTGAGTTGTAAGATGGACCCGGGGTATTTTATGGTCACGGCCGGAGAGCGTCTATAAATATTGTTTTGCCTGGTCCCTTTCAAAGTGACTCAACTAGATTTAATCTCTTAGTAGTTGTCTGTTAGCTGATCTCTGGAGTGAATTGAACTTAACTAACATATAATTGGAAGTAATCTCGGAACCCAGAGGCTCAATGGGTCTGACGACCACCCGAGCCTCTGGGCGCAACTTCCACTAGTTTTGGGTTATCCGGTCTAGTCAGCGGGATATCCGGATAATGACTTCCTCTTCCGGGCGCCGGTCATTTAGTTTTTCGTTTTTATGGTCATTTTTTACATCAAACTTTTGCCATATCCTGTCGGCAAGCAAGCTAACACATCACGTTTGTCAAGCAAATACATTAAACAAAACAATCGGACTGTAAAACGACCCGCATATATCGACTTCCTCTTCGGGCGCCGGTCATCCGCCATTCGTATTGCAGTCCGATTGCTTTGTATTTGCTTGACAAACACGATGTGTTAGCTTGCTTGCCGACAGGATATGGCAAAAGTTTGATATAAAAAATGACCGTAAAAACTAAATGACTGACGCACGGAAGAGGAAGTCGTTCTTCATATCCGCTGACTAGACCAGATAACCCAGATACAGTGGGAGTTGCTCCAACATTGGGTTCCGACATTGATACTGACTAGTAAGCACAGTCCATGCCTGTTAAACTAGCTCATATGGCTGTAAAACTGTACCATGGGGCCGTTTCTACTTTCCACTTCTACTTGAATTAGGGCTGCAACTAACGATTATTTTTATTATCGATTAATCCGTCGATCATTTTCTCGATTAATCGATTAGTTGTTTGGTCCATAAAATGTTGATCAGTGTTTCCCAAAGCCCAAGGTGACGTCCTCAAATGTCTTATTTTGTCCACAACCCAAAGATATTCAGTTTACTGTCATAGAGGACTAAAGAAACCACAACATATTCACATTTGAGAAGCTGAAATCAGAGAATCTGGACGTTTCTTCTTAAAAAAATGACTCAAAACGATTCATCAATTATCAAAATAGTTGCCTATTAATTTAATAGTTGACAACTAATCGATTAATCGACTAATCGTTGCAGCTCTAACTTGAATGCCATCAGGAATTTAATTTAATTTAGTGTTTCAACAGCATGAAACAGCATCTTGTTTGTTGTGAAATGAAAGTAGTCGTCGCTTGCTGCTGCCAAACCAGCTCTTCTAGTCGTGAGTTCAGGGTGTAACTTGAACTGTGACCGTCAGAGTGGGTCAATCAGAGCATTTCAGACCTATTGTGATTCCTCATCCGCAACACTACACACAAACACAACAGCAACAGCATGCCCAAGACTAGACAACACATAAACACAACATCCTCGTCAGCAACATGTTGACTTCACCCTCTTCTCTCATAAGTCCGTTACTGGTGTCTCACATTACTTTTCCCTATTCACTGATGTCTGTTTGTCTGTCTGTGTGTCTGTGTGTGTGTTGTCAATAACCAAGCATTACCTTTTGTCACCTGCTTTCAAGGCCCGCGAGGAGGAAGAGGTAGGACTCATGACTGCCCCCTTCTCTCCAAGTGCATGTATCGAGATTCTGTCTTTCTACCCTGAGCTTTTGTTGTCTTGTGTGTAAGCTGCCAACCAGTTCCTGCTGCTCTTACCTGTGTGCATAACTGTATGTATGTATGTGGGTGTAAATCTGTGCGTAGTCTGTTTCTGGTGTCTTGTCATTGTTAAGTGGGGTTCAAGAGATTCCTCAAGCAGCTGTTAAGTGTGGGCAGCATCTTCTAGACTAGTGCTTCCTCAGGGATCCCAATCACATGGTGGGTATCGGATGCATGACTAGGCCTCTGCTAGTCTGCGGGGTTCATACCTGCAAACTTGTCGCTTTTCGTCG
>CABFOS010139989.1:0-17720 GCA_900660315.1 Diretmoides pauciradiatus
CCTGCCTGTCTACGTAAGTACCTGCCTGTCTACGCAAGTACCTGCCTGTCTACGCAAGTACCTGCCTGTCTACGTACCATGAAATGATTGGATGAAGTATCTGTCTACCTACCTACAAGTGGTGCATGGTCGTGTTTCAGGAGAGGGGCTTATTTGTCCGATCTCTATGTTATTGTTCAAACTTACCTACCCTGCCCTTTAATATTCTCTCTCTCTCTCTCTCTCTCTCTCTCTCTCTCTCTCTCTCTCTCATATAAAACTCAAGTACCTCTTCTCATAAGCCATAGTAAGTAGCAGTACTCTCTCTGTGGCAGCCAGTCAGTTCTGATGAGCTTACTTGTTTGTTCATGAATAAAAACATGAGTGTGACTAGTTGTGGTGGGCTAACAGTCGCTGCATTGTCTGAGCCAGACCTTACCCGTTGGTGCCGTTGGTGCTGTAGTGTATTCTGGGCTCACTGGACGCTAACTTCAATAGCTCGTTCCACTCCTTCTGCCACTCCTCCTCCGTGTACACCAGCCCAGACTGAGAAGGACGGACACACACACACACACAAGCAATTTAGAGAGGGAGTGATAAATGTCACAAAAACATGCAGTGACATTACGGCAGCTCAGCAGATGGCTCAGCAGGAAAAGGAGCAATGAACTTTAACTAAACACGACAGCAGTAAGAGAGTCCTCATCAATGTCATTTTGAACATTTATTTATCGAGTGAAGGGCATTGCTGATTTGCATACTCTATTTCAGCACTGCCCTGCTTCACATTCATTCAGTTACACACATTCACACCTGGGAGCTGCCCAGTGCAACCAATCTTCCACTGTTTACCCCTGAGCAGCTTCGGTAGAGCAATTGTGGTTTAAATAACCCTGTCAAGGGAACCTCGACGGTAGCTGCTGAGAGATCAGTGAGTGTTACTGATTCACTTCCTCTGCCCATATTTTCCCCAACTGGTCCAAAGATTCCAACCGGCGATGCGAGGATGCTTCTCCATCCTTTAAGCTACTGCCCTGGAAATGAATGCTACTGAAATGTGCATCATCCAAAACACACCTCTTTGTTCTGCTGTGTCTGCTGCCACCTCCACCTGCGCCTCAGTGCATCCCTCTCCTGGCCGTGATCCATCAGCGCGTAAAGAGACTTCCGCAGCATCAGGTCCCGGTCATGGAAGCCCCACATACCTGCATTGGGACATTCATCAGCCTCTTGCGCATGGTTGCACTCGAAAAAGGAATGTAATGTAATATAATGAGGCACATTGGGTTTCAGGGGTGTGTGTGTGTGTCGGGGCAACTACTACCCTCCTTCTCTCTCCCCACCTTTTATAATTTTCTGTAAAGCAGATGCAAACCAAGGCTTACATTAGAGGGTCAGAGCACCATGCTCTCCAGAAGCAGCTATTGGCTAAAAGGAAGGAAAACAACTGGCCTCCGAATAGAGGCTCTGCACAAGGGTAATAATTCTAATTAATTAGCTGTGCTACATTGTCATATTCTCTTGTGGTTGTCCTTTAATAAGCCCAAAAAGAAAGTAGAGAGGCTATGAGTATCTGTTACTTGGTTGATGCTTTTTTGTTTAATGTGAACAGATTATATTACGAGGGCTGGAACAACGCCGGAACATCCGTTAGGGCCTTATTAATTGTCTGGGCTAGGGCTCCTCAGTGGGCCACACAGGCTAACTGAATTTTGCACTGCAACACCGTGAACAGCAATTAGTGCTTAACCTAACAATGAAGCTCTCTTAATCAGTGCTAATGGGAGTGTGAACTTGCAGTGTATTGGGGTCTTGTTTGAAAGGTCTGCGATACTCACCAAGCGAGGCTGCGTGTAACAGGCAATTTCCATCTCCGCTCGTTGCCAGAGGTAAGAGACTCTGACAATTGGGACCAACTCTTGTCCACCAATTCAGTCGGCCTGCAGGAAAACAGTAAAAAAAAAATTGTAATACAAAGCTGTGCGGAACACAAATATTGGACACAAGAGATGTGCGAGATGAGGTTGTATCGACATGCCACCCAGTCCAGTCACCTAAACGCTATTTCAAGTTTTACTTTCATGTCAGCAGCTATCACTTTTTACCAAATGGTTACTTTGTTTTTAAATGAAACACGCTTGGTTCCTTAAATATGTATCTTGTTTGTGGCACTGGTAGTCAGGTCCACTCACCAGCATGTTCCAAGGCCACCATCATCGACTGCTCAATGAGGTCCCGCTCGATGAAGCCGCGGAAGTCGTCCCGGTACACAGTTAGGTCTGGTAGTTGGAACGTGCAGAGCGGCGTGTCCAGGAGGAGCTCACTGCTGCTGCCGCCAGTGCTGGAGACGTGAGACCGGGCCAGGGACACGATGGTTGAACTAGCGTGAGAGATGCCCCTCGACAGACGCTTCTCTGTAGCTGCTGAAAGATGACGACAGTGGAAGAGGAGAAAGGATATATAAGAGGTTATTTTGAAGTGTTTAGTGTGTTCCAGGAGTTATTACACGATGAAGTTTTGTAATTTGCTTTTTTGATGCACCCACTTTCCCTCAACCTGCCAAGTCTACTTCTATTCCAGTTAGTGATTTCAGCAGTACATACTATTTTGACCTGCCACATTGGAAGAAAATAAAAATGTGTATCAATGAAGTTGTGTGCAGACGTAGTGGTTTTTTCCCTGTCACTGTCAGCCCAGCACCTTACCCTGGTGTATGTGCATCTGTCAGTCTAACTATTATTTAAGCTATACCAAATAATAAAGATACTTCACTTGCCAGTGGCCTCACCTTGCACCACTTCATCTTGGCGATGGAGTAGGGGCCGTCCTATCCTGGCCATCTCCTTCTCGGGGGGAAGATATGTCCTCTCCTCGGCAAATGAGTACATCAGGTTCCCAGCATGCACCTGTCGTAGCTGCTCAAAGTCACTGAGGGCAGCAGTGAAATCCCAGTTCTTTCCTGCAGACAGAGAGACAAACACAACAAGCCAACAAGTCAAACCTGACAAAAACCACCAGGTTTCTACGTCAGGCAAATGAGCCTGGCACATCCTTAATGAGTTTAAATATTTACCCCAAGTCAACAACCGTAGGTCCTTATCTTAAGTAAAGGCCACTGGCACATTCTTTCACTAAGGTAAATATCACAATTTGGAGCACGACTCAGCTCGCTGGCTTGCTGCTGTTCACTGCAGTGCATTACATTTTTAACCCATATTCTTATCTGCAACTTCTGTTGCTGCTAGGCAACAAGAGCCCAGTTGACTCCAACTACACCTTCCTTCTGTTAGCGTATTATTGTCTAACTAACCAGCAGCTTTGACTCAAAGGATGGTCAAACCGTCTGCTGCTCATAAATACAGATCGATTTTAGTCACCTTCTGAACCCAGTATGCTGTGCTGTCACAGAAAACACAAAGAACTGCAATTTTGGTGTTTTTGTTCTTCCTTCTTGAATTGAAAGTTGATATTTTAAATGTACATGGTCATTAATATATTAAGTGAGTTCCATGACCCTTGAGACCTTGAAACATGTTAAAAACCTACATTGACAGCAATGAGAAAATTTGGATTCTCTCCCTTATTTTAGAAAAATGTACTTTTGCAGACAAGTAATGCCAATGCCAGCAGCTTAATGAGATCCAAAAGTCCTTTGCAGCTCACCCTCCAGCAGGTCTCTGGCCAATCCCGGTTCAGCTCCAGTGGAACGGACAAAGTCGGACAGGACTGCGTCCATATCCACGGTCATGTGATCATGAATTTACAGGGTGACGGGGCGCATCAGGGCAGAGAAAACAAACAAAACCACAAACAAACAAACAAACAGGACCTCTGCCCTCCCCAACAGGGCCAGAGCAGCAAGGGAAGGGAGAAGGGGGAGTGGTTCTCCACCTCACCTTATACTACCAGCCACACCTGGAAAGAGAACAAAGATAAAAGAAGATCAAACCTAAGTAGGCATAAAATTGTCAAAAGTTTTAAACATTTTCTAGAAAGCTGTACAATAGCTCAAGACAAGAGATGAAAGGTGTTTTAGAGCTCAAATATTGACAACAATAAATGAGGCACACAGACATAATAACCCTGTTCACCCCCTTTTCATGTGCAAGCCTGTTTTGGCCAGGTCGCTTTTGAACCTTTTACCTTTGCAGTCACATGCCCCTCCCATGGCAACAGCCGTGGCGCACACACAGTGAACAGGTTTCACAAAAGAGATTCAAATTCACATTGAATCTCAATAAGTCACAACACACATAGATTAGCTGCTGTTTTGTCACAGAGGCCGCCCTTCTTTATGGTTGCAATCTTCATCTTGTTTCTTGTGCAGCACGTGCTCACTCAAATTGACAACAATGAAATGAGAAAAGCTGTCAGGACCTATCGCTTCATTTAAGATTTTATATAAAGCTTTGGCTTAAGACCAGTTGAAAGGGTGCTAAACGCATTAAAAGATACTTCAACCGTTCAAGGGAATTCTAACACTACAGCCATATTTTAAAAAAATATAAGAGAAAGCGTATCGTTGATGTAAAGAGGAAAGTAAATCGCAACATTTCCAAAGAGTTCAGCAGTTTCACTCAAAATCAAATAGGAGCAAACAGATATTGTATGCCAATATTTGCATTGGCATAATATGCATTCTGGCTTAGCCTACATCAGTTTAGATTTTGATAAATTCATGATTTTAAGTATAATTAATGCCATGTTTCTTGTCATATCCAAATTTCTGTCAAATTTGGTTGAGCTAAGTGATGAAATGCTAGGTCACCGCAAACAAACGCTTTCCAATCTGACATTTCACTCCTTAAAAATCAATAGCAGATCCAAAGAACCTGCAGCAGTCAGGCGCTAAATCAATGAAGAAACATTGTCAAGATAGTCAGAAAAAAAGAAGCAGCATTGTTTGACCGTTGATACAAAGGATGTAGAGGGCAATCGATGCACACCTAGACAAAAAGGCATGAATCAAAATAGTCCTTGCTAAAAAAAATACACATCACCTATAGGGGCTCAGCTACAGCTAAAAGCATTTATTTAACTGGAGGGTTTGCTGAGCATGCATACACTTTTTCAGCAGTGTCTTCACATTCTGCTACATGCAGTAGTTGGGAGCCGATGACTTTCCCGTCACAAGCCTGGTTCTGTAACTTTTAAGATGACCACCACCCATCATGGGTTACTATAATGTTTTGCAGAGCATGCCAAAACCTGTCAACATCTGATAAAGGATAAATCAACTTGATTAATCAATTTGGATGTCTCTGAATAGTGTGCATGAAGCAATGTCTCAAACCGTTACAAACCTAAGCTCAGCTGTATCTTTTCTGTCGTTTTCCTTCTGACTAATGAAATCTGTCATCTTAGGGCTGCACGATTACAGCTAAAATGACTGTACCAATTATTCTACTTGAGATCGTGAACACAATTATTAATCCTGATTATCATTCTTGACGATTCGAAGAGATCTTGGCTATTTAACAGTGAACTGTGTAGCCTTATGTCACCTTGAAGTTCAAAATCTGTCTAATCTGGTCTGGACTGCTTTTTTCTGGTACCTCCAGTCATCTATTCCCACCCGTCCCTTGGCTCATCCACCGCTCGATGTTCCTGCCTCAGCTCTGACTCAGTGAACCCTTTGCTGCTGCGCCTGATGAGTCACGAGTTTACTCTTCTTACACCTCTCCATCCTCCTCTCGCTTCATCTCTCTCTCCCTCCCTCCTTTGGTTTCTCCATCATTATAAAAAGCCACACAGGCAGACAGGGGAGGAGAGGACTTTAGTACAAAAGCGCTTTCTCAGCCAGCAGAATATTTCGCTCTCTGCAGTGTCAGGCAATCTGCAAAGCCTCCTCTGCAGGGTCCTCTACCATTCTTTCCATGTGGCAATTCTCTGATCTCTGACACACACACACACACACACACACTTTTTTTTAACAGAATAAGACCATGCTCAAAATTGATTTCTACATTAAAATGACTACAAACTAATACAAAACCTCAGATCAAATATAAGTCCAAACATTTAAGGTGTTTGATGCTCACTCACTTCAATATCAATATCAGAAAATCCATACAGTACCACTTGGGTAACCCCACCTCTATTGATTGGTATATTCTTACTCTTATGTGGTATCAGGATCCAGCATCCCCTCCCCTGGACCTTTGTCTACAATGTAAAGCCTCTTTGTGTTTTTAATTCACTGCATCTCGTAAAGGTAATGTTATGGTTTGATTAGCTTGAGAAACACTGAGGTTGTGAGGAGGTGGATTGGCTGCAACACAGGGCGCTGACAGCCAGAGCAACAGTGAAATAGCTGATAAAAGTGAAGCTCTGTGGACAGAATGTACCCAAACAGAGCAACAAAGGGCTGGCTGTTGTCCCTCCGAGCCTCTAACATTGGCCATTCCTGTAAGCCCACTCAGCCTCTGATGCATAATCCATAAAACCACTCCTAAAATTGACCGACAAAAGGACAAATGTGTAGGGACAAGCCTATATCCTTTGGCATGTGAGTGTGTCCTATGGCGTGCACGCAAATGTTTTGTAGAGAAAGAACAACTACAGCATCTAAACAGTTGAGAAACACAGCATTTCTCCAAAATTTAGAGTAGAGCAATTCCCAAATGATTTGCACGAATCAGACATCATCTGTTCTGTAGATTTTGTCCGCACCATCGACAGGAAACATTAAGATATTTGCAACGATCACATGTCAAGTCAAAGATCAAAGATCCTCAAGTATAAAGTGTGTGCAGAGAATAAAAAATGAAATCTGCAAATATGGAGGAGCTGGCAGGGCTTTGACACACTTATGGACGCGACCTGGTCCTGACCAAAGTCCGTGGCAAGATGTTCTGTCGTGTGGATGAAACCCAAACACACACACAAGCACACTTACATAATGAAACCAAAAAGTCTGATTCCAGGAATAAAAATATAAAAATAAAACCAATTCATTTAAGAGCATGTTAGATCAAGGACACACCCTGTCTCAGTGCTTAGTGTTCTCTAATTGCTACTCAGAATTCACCTAAGAATTACTCATGTTCAGTATAATTATCAAAGAGTTTCTTAAAAAGCCTACACGGGTTAAGTGTTAATGGAAGAGCATCTTGTGGTTTTGAATTTTGAAGACTACTGCAATACCAAGACACAATGGTAATGTGCCCTTACACAGTTAGTGCTAATACACCATTTGTGGCTAATGAGTTAGCCTCCCACTTAACCTCTTACTGCAACAACGTAAGCTAACAAAGCCAAGCAAACTTCAAAGGACTGATTCATGTTAAGGGTTCGTGACAAAGAGACCTGGGCAGTGGCCTGGGTTGCTGGCTAACATTAACAGCCCTGCTGCCAGCACAGAGCAGTCAGTGATTTGTGTCGGGACTGGCTGAGCTTTTGTCTGGCAGGGGGAATTACGTAACAGGAGCTGCTGACAACACGTGGGTGCTGAGCTGAGGGCTAGGAGAATGGCCTGGATCACTGAGGGAGACATGGAGAGGTCACCACAGCCCGCTGCAGCCACTGTAGGTGGGCCGAAACGCCCGGTCCACTGCGAGGACTGGGAACACAACTTTTTTTTTGCTAGCCGTTACTTATAAAGGAAAGGCTTGATGTGCACAAAACACCCTCCTTCGCAGCTGCCTTGGCTATACACCATACCATGTAACCACAACGCCCTGGGTTCGAATCCAGCCTAGGACCCTTGCCCCCACTTCTCTCCCCTCCTTCCTGTCTCTCTTCTCAATAAGGCAGAAATGTCATAAAAAAATAATCTTTGAAATCATCTAGTGTGATCTAGCCTTTACCTAACGTCCGTGACAAAAGAGAAGCTTTGGCCGGATACCCTCGAGACTATTCATTGCCCAGTGGCAATGAATTCTCAGAGATGTAGCAAAGCACTAAACAGATGACAGATTTGTGAGGGAGTGGTGAGTTGAACCAAATTAAAAATATGGAAGGGCTGAATGTTACGAGGCTTTGATACCAAACACGTAATATCCAAATAAAGCTTCATTTTGAATTATCATCTGCCAAAATGAAACAATTGGCAGTGCTGGTCCAACGGGGTAACATCAAGATGTCATCACTGCTCACATAGCAACTGAACCCCACCACATTAGCTAGGATATTAGGTACACTGAGCTGCATGTTGACCATATTATTTAACATAATCATACAGCCTGGATAGAGACAGGTCTATTAATAAGTCAGTTACTCAGTTACATTGCAGTTCAATCACTTAAACCTTTCCTGTGATCTCAAAACATAACACGTACTCCCCTCAGCCTTGCAAAGTCATGAGTCATTCAAGAACTTTAAGACAATAAAATGATGAACACACAAAAGTGTAGGACAACGAGACTAGGCTCATACCCTACTTTGTGAAAGAACGCTTTGTCATGTTTCTCATTGTCTATTCAAGCAAGGTCACTCAATATGGCATGGCCTAAATTATGAGAACACCAAGAACTGGATCTAGATGTGATGGAGAAGAGCTGCACTAACTATCTCTTCAAAAACCTGAGCCCCTTCATTCGATTCTGAAACTTTTCTAATTAAACAGAACTTGCTTCTCTACAACCATGCAAAATAAAGCTGTATACATCTGGGTCTCCAGTGAGGAGGGTCATTGACTGTAACCTGCAGCACAGGATTCATCATTTCATGTTTGGCCCACTTACATTCATCATGTGAAACATGAGCTTCGCTTTACAGTTAAGAGGGAGAGCAGCTAGGGGCCAAGGTCCAAGAGGAGCGCACTTCTATTTTACCTGGAAAGATATTGGACTGCATTGAACAATGAATCAAGCTTTAGAATTATTTTGTTATCTGCACAGTCTGTGGTGAGGCTTTACCAAATGAGGACAGTTGAGTTGTTCTCTTTCCCTTTAATGGTCAGGCCATGATGGCCAGGTCTATAAATGTGTCGGTTCTATTTTAGTTCAATCACATAAACCTTTCCTGTGATCTCAGCGAATGTAACACACCCTCTCAGCCTTACAAAACCATATGAGTAATGAGATAAGGAGGCAAGGGTAAGGCACAGGGGCTGGTCGTAGTGGTAATGATAAGGTCCAGTGGTCCATCACTGGACTAGAGTGAAGGTGGTGGGAAGTGGAAGCTTCCCGCCTTTGGACACAGAAATGAGTCCTCACAACCAATCAGATACATTTGAAGAGTAATGCATTAGTCTTTCCATTATTATAGTATTATTATACACTATAATAATGGGAAGACTAATGCACACAATTGTCAAAGTCAATCAAATTAAGTGCTTCTGAAATAGGCTTAGCTAATTGTCCTTACAACCAAAGACTTCAATGTAAAAAATATTTTAAAAAACGGGCTTCAGCTTTCTCAGTAATTCCCTTTTATCTCAGGGAGTCAAAGGCCTATTCTCTTAAGTGTTCCAGAAATAGGGCTGGGACTGTGGTGAACAATCAATCACAGAAGCTAGAGGAGGAAGGAAAACAAAGGTGTGGTGAGATGGCCATCCTTCAGCTGTCTCTATCTGTGGAGTGGCGTAATCTGGTAACTGACTGAACCCAGCGAGACCACATTGACTCATTACATAACCTCAGAGCTTCATCAGAACAGGAGGCTGAGCGCCGTCCGGCTAAAGGAGGGAGAGCAAACCCTTAACCCAGTTGTTCTACGTTTCTGGGGCCCATTGCACAAAAGACAAAACAGCTTAAGTTTTCCTCTTAAATATGACAGTTAAGGCTTAGTTTCTCCTTAGCTGAGGGATTTACTTAAGGGTGTTGCACAGAATCCCTTATAAGGTTTCCTTAGTTAAAGAAAAACATTTTTTTTTTATTTTTATACTGAATTTACTGCATTGAAAGAGATTTTACAGCAGTACAATTCTACAGTTTCCACAGAGACCGTTTGCTTGCACTCGCGCTTGTGATACATGTTATCACCTCACCTGTTATCGCCTCACAAAGTTGGCCTAGAGTTAAAAAAACGGAAGGAAAGAAGATAAGAAAAACAAAATTGGTCAGAGGAGGAAAAGATTATACTTCTGGAGGAACACAATAAAAGAAAAAGTAAATAAATATGATCCACAAATAACAGCAAACAAACCAACGAATGTGGGAGAGAATGAAAATGAATTCAAGAAGTCTGGTGAAGAGGTCCATCCAAACGGTCCAAAGAAATACGACAACTTCTCTGTTCTGGCCAAAAAAGAGATAACTAACTACAGGAGAGAATCCAACCAAACTGCACTGCCAAACCATTATGCTACAATGTTGGTTATTTTATTATCATGACTGCAAACTAACTGGACATTGATTCAATGTAGACTTTTTTTCTGTTAACAAATAGATCTTCATATTGTACGGGCGCTTAAATCCTGATATGGATCCCGTCTATCAGCCCGCACACTCTTGGGAAGCCAGCACCATCAAAGAAGTGCACCGCTACCTCATCCTCTTCTTGTTTTGACAGGAACTTCACCAACATCCATTGGGTTCTCTCTGTCGCGGAGCACTCTTCTCGGGATGCGTTCATTTACTTGATTTATCGCCATAAACTCGGCCATGTTGCAGTTAAGATAGAGTCAGAGGTGCCTTAAATTGTTGTCCTTACTTTTGTTGCTAAGGTATTTTGTGCAACAGTTTAACAAACTTAACTTTAGGTGTTTTGTGCAACCGGCCCCTGAAGACTGCGACTCAGCTGAACAAAGCTGCATAACAGAAGACAGTAGAGCTGTATCTCTACTAAGGATGAACTGATTTAGCCACTGACAGCCACTCAGAATATGAAAAGCAGAAAAGGACAAATACTCTACTATACTATCGTTATAGTAGACTCTGGGTTCCGAGATTGACTAATTATTAATTAATTATTATAAAAATTAAAAATAAAAGTACCAAAAGTTAGCACCGAATGTTTTGATATCTTTCGGTGCTCGGTAGTACCAAAGTGATGGTCGGCGCCAAAAAAAGTACCAACCAACCAACCAAAGTACCAATACCCCACCCACATGCAATAGGGTTTATCCAAGGCGATAGGGTAAACTCACATTAAGTTATTATCAAGTACTGGCAAAGCTCTAACGTAAAACTATGGTCAGAAAAAACACCCAAGTAGAAATACGGTAGGGGTCCGCCAAGGCGCTGCAGCTACGAGTGTGGTTGCGCTGTATGGGTAGAGACATTAGACCAAAAGGCCTCAGACAAAATGGCCTCAGATGAAACTTTTCCTATACGTTACATATGTGCATTGTCAAATTTGTTCAATCTAACCCGTGACAACACATTAGGGGTTTCACCAACTAGTCAACTAGTCGACTACTATAACCACTAGTCAGCGCTGTTGGCAGCAGTCAACTAATCGTGGACATCATTTTTTTCTGTCACCAGATTTACAAGTTATTAAAAATGATCAAAATGTGTATTTACGTGCATCTAATTCAGCTTTGTAGCATTCAAAAATAGTTCTAGTTAATTTAATGTTAAAATATGAAATGAGTTCATATTTCCCATTTGGCACTCAACATCAGGCTGAGTAAAAATCAGTAGTCGTGAAACCCCTAAAACACATTAGTTAAGATTGTAAGGACTTATGGCTGCTGGTAGTTGTTGATTTTGTTTAAATGTGCCGAATTGTAATTTTATGGGTTATTGTTGTTCAGATGATTAAGCTAAGCTAAGCTAGCTAGTATGTGCTAACGTCAGCACGTATTAGCGAGAGAAAAACTAAAAACGAGAGCTGTCTATGCTGTGAGACTCGACTCGACTTGAGACTTGAAGGCAAAAATGCTGAGGAGACCTGACTTGGTGACACAGTAATATTGAAAAATGCTGCACTGAATGTATTGTGTATTTTGGAGCGCTGCCAAATTGTCATGAATAATTAATAACATAACAGAGATATGCACAATGCTGCTGCTGTCACCAGAATAAAGAAGACTCAAATTCAAAGGAGAGAACTGACTCCATGAAAATATTCTGATCAAATCACTTATGTAGGCTGTTCTTTTTACAAAGCAAAAAAAAACGTTGAACAAATACTGATGTCCACATCGAGTACTCATGCCCATCCCTAAAACTGATAGCAAGAAACTGCAATGCAGCATAGTAAGGAAAGTCCTTGTTCAAATATGGCACATTTTCATGCTATGCAGGACAATGCTTTCCTTGATGACAATGTTGTAGTTGTGCAGTCAACAACACAGCACAGATACATGAGTGTGCACTCAATATGGCACACATATAAACAGTTGTACTTGTGAAAAACATCAGTAGGGATCACAGCCAATTCTGGAATTGTCTATAACATTGCTCGTATCTGGGGACTAGGGTAATTCAAGAGCTGTGATAACAGTCACATCAGAACATGATGGATAATTTGGGGTGAATGTGAAAGTGTGTATAACTTATGTATTTGTATTGTTACTTATCTTTTCTTATACCAATATTATTTGTGTATGTAAAGTTGTGAGACGTCTTGTCAAGGATCTTTTTTTTAATAAGTGCTGAAAAACAAACAAACAGGTGCATTACAAAGGACAAAGACCATAGATAAATAAAACATCAAATCTAAGATTCAGTCAGTTTTCTGCTCCATTACTTCCTGTTCTGCTTGTGAACTGCTGCCTTGCTAATGCTACTATCAGTGTTTCCCCCATTCAGCTGAGGAAATGTGCTTGACTAGTAAATGGAGAGGACTAATGTTTATACCTCCAAAATCAATAAAGTAAATTGGAGTTTCACCATTTCCCTGGACGAAAGGAAATACTAGTAAGCTGGTCATTGGAGAAAAATCAATGAAACCCACTGAACTGCAGCAACAAAGAATATTCACAGGGCTGTTAACCAAGTGAATTATAAGTACTAGCAGACTACTTCAATTCAATGGCCTAAACAACCTGCTTCTTCATGTGAATCGAAGACCATTCAAGCGTTTATCTGATGGAGCAAATAACCCTTTTTGGATGAAACTAGGGATGTTAATAATTAACCTTTTAACCGTTAACTGACAATAAGAATTTTGACCAATTAATACTATCAGTTAAACAGTTAAATAAAAATAAAAGTGTCGCATAGTAAAAGAAAAATAGGCTATACAATCTATTCCTTAAATACAACTTATGGGGGCGACACGTGCAAACACACGTGCCTTTTATTGGAAATACGTTTTTCCAAAATGAAGCGAGCAAAAAGTACTGTGAGGGACCATTTCGCCAGAAACGGCGACGACGAGGTTATTTGTAAGATGTGCAATGCAGTATTGAAATATAGCAGTAGTATAACCACGATGCAAACATCCACAAGCATCAGGTGATGGACAACCAACTTTGCCCACTATGTTAGCAGGGAGAAGATGCGATGCGCGGCGGTCTGAGGAGATAACTCAGAGAATCTGTTTAATGTTGGAGAAAGATATTATGCTCATCAGCGTGGTCTGTGGCGAAGGTTTCCAGGAGCTACTTGGCTATATCGAGTCTAATTACAAAATCCCATTGACACAGACCATTACCAGTTCAGCTTTGCAGAGAAAACGCTGTAGGGGTGGACCCGAATATTCGACTATATTTAGTTCGGAAGATTATTCAAACGACAGAGAATGAATGACTGATCGACTGATATGTATATCAAAGAGAACAGAGCTTTGGCTGAGGTATGGCGGGGTATGTTGGGGTGCTGTCAAAGTCGGATGGCTGACGGAGCGTGTAGCGGTAGCTTTTCTGAATCATGCTCAGCATGGGACTCAGTTGCCTGTTTTGCACATAAACTGCAGTTGGCAGTAAATGATGGATCACAGACATTCTAAATAGTACATTTTAATCTCATCTATTAACGGTTAATGATCGGTTGACGAGGGTCGGCTATTGGTCAGATTTTTTTTCTAAATCAGCATCCCTAGATGCAACAAGAATGATTAGCTATCTTTTCCCCTAATAAGGATATTGGATCTTTCACCACTCGCCTAGGCCTACACTGCAAGAAGTGTCAATGTTTACAAGACACTTTATCTATCTATTCAGTCTTCAAATAGTATTTTTCTCAAAAAAAAAAGGAAGACAATTTTGTCTGTTTCCAATGCAACTGAATGTCTTGAAACAGTGGGAATAAAGTCACTTGGTTTCATGAAAATTTTTGAAATAAGTGAAACCCATCTCACCCCATTTGTAGACGTTTTAAAAAGAGTGATGTTACGGCTGAATGCGAGACGTATTAAAGTGGACACTTTTTGCAGTGTAAAACATGGAGCTTGGACATTCCAAACCTGATGAAGGCGTGACCACCAGCTGTGGGCGGCTGTGTGTGAAATGCGTATGAAAACACCAGGGCTGAACGCACACAAAGACACACACTCAGAGACACACAGCCGATGTCAGAGATTCCACAGCATGCCCACCCTCTCTGAGGCCATGTCGCTGAAGCTAGCCGAGCCCAAAGCCGTCCAGTCATCACTCAAAAATGTGCCCAGTTTAACTACTCTGGCTGTCTCCATACTCCACTCGCTGGCTCAGAAACATCAAAACCCGATTCATCTTAACTCAGCTGCCAAACTTTTTTTTCTCCAGAAGACACACAAAAGGAGATCCACTTAAATTTAAGACTTTGTAACTTGGTCAGCGTTGATCCAAAAGCTGTGTTACCCATATCACGTTGTAGTAGCTTTTAGCCACCTAGTTAGGCTACTGCAACTAAATGCAGTTCATCTCATCTAAAAATAGCTGAAAGAATCCATGCAACATGTGGGATAAAAAATGCAGGCATTCACCTAGTCGTCTAGCTTTATTATGAGTAGCGATCTCTGTATTAGAAATGTAAAAGCCCTAATTGTTCATTGATCTCCCTCAATGAACATAAACAATTTGCTGTGTAAATCTCGCCTTACATCTAGACCTAAGCTACAACAGCTTGCGAGCACAACTAGCAATGTGCATAGAAATTCACCACCTATTCTGTAAGGTGCTAAAATTAGAGCAACCTCTGTTTTCAAAAGTCTAAAAATACCCCCCTCCATAATCACAGTTTAAAGATAGAAACCCTGTTCCAAAACAGCAGAAAACTGACAAACACTGTGAGGGACAAAATGATCTGGTGAACGCCTACATGTGTCACGTCTCAATTAAAGGAAAAAAATAAATTGGTGACATGAAGTGTGCTCGCCGCTCAACACCCAAAGAGACGACCCAAACAAATTTTTGTACATGGCCAGAGAATGATATCCTGCAGGCTGCACTGTTCTCATGGACAAAGCCCCGCCGCTGGTTGTTGAGTTGAGCTGGAGGAGAGCTTAGCTGGTAAAGGGGTTTCATGGTCGGTTTCTTTCTGCCTAACGCTGGCCCAAAGGCCTCTTGCTGACATTCACTGGAGCATAGCATGAAAAGCAAAGTTCAACCAGTTCAAATTGGAAGTGAGCACAAGTGCTTATCAAAGTGAGTTGCAGAGTTGATGTCAAGGCAGTACATATGGCAGAGGTCTCAGAATTTCACTTTGCCTACTGTTCAAACTTCTAACAAATCCTACACAACATGCCAGTGCTTGGTACGGCAAAACCTGTTTACAATGTGACAAATTAAATTCTAATAGGCCAAAGCATGCTTTTAGTTAAGGACAAATTAATCCAATCCCTGGAGGTCAACCTCTTCATATGGAGGTACTAATGAAAACAACTCGCTCTGAACTTTTTTGCTGAAAAGAAGTTCAAAAAGTTCAGTCTAGCATGGCCTTACTTTCTTCCTGTTCTGTCTGTCTGGTGAGATGGTTTATAAAGTGGTCCATTAGAGCTGGCCTCAGAGGTCCCTGGCCTCAGAGGTCCCTGGCCCTGGCCTCTGCCCTGGGCATGTGGCTGTAGTCAGGCCCAGTACTCGAGGAGTGCTAATTAACAGCCACTTGCAGCAGGCTGCTGTACAGGGGGCTGCAGAGGCGCATCGGTGGCAATCCTGCATTCCATGCAGAAACTGTACTTCATTGTGCACTGCTGCAGTGAGGTTGGTACCTGACACAGCTAGTCCAAGAGGAGAGAATATAATGAGGGTATTTGAGCTCTGAGCTAATCTGCTATCAGTGCATCAGTGTTTTATAGTTGTGCATAGAATAAGAAAAAAACAGAGACATGGAGGGCTGGGCGATAAACCGAAAATTGTTCCTAATGGACATTGGCTGCTGTAGAACGCTCAGCCGGATATCATTGCTTTGCCTCTGAAGCACTGCAGCACAGAGATACATGGATGAATTGTTTCACTTGGAGAACAATATGCCCTGGTTTCAGTATACAGGCAAGCTGCCAACCTAAACTCCAGACTCTGTGGGCGAGAAGTCCTCATTTTACCCTAGCTGCCTCTTTATCGATTTTGAGCCTTTGTACAGAAGTGCCTCTGCCTCTGCATCCACACCGGCAGAGGAGGCAGAGCAGCAACAGGGACCACTCAGGCAGGGGGATTCAACATGTACAATTGGGGAGAAAATGGGGTAAAAATAAAATAAATAAATAAAATTGTCAAAATTGCAGTGGTCCTGTATTGCCAAAATGGATAGAACTTACCACGTTTACATGTGCGCAATATTCCGGTTACTGACCGTGGTATTGAAGTATTCCGGTAGCACTGTGACTCATGTAAACACCTTAACACCCCTTTACCCGATTAAGCCCTTATTCCGGTTATGAGAAACCCGAATTAGATAGCTGGGTTACGCCACTATTAACCGGAATATTAAGACATGTATACACCTTACCCCAGTTACTAGCGGCTATCGTCTAGACACGCTCTGAGCATGCGCAACTTTGAGTTTGGGATAAGCGCGAGGAAGCAGAATCACAACATGCTGCGTTAGAGACATAGTCGGAGGTTCGAATTTCCCATTTGAAGACACTTCAACAGTCAGCAGCATTGCAGCCTCCTGCATATTTAAATGAAAGAGAGGAGTTAAAACAACACATGCAGACGCCATTATACATTTTATTTTGCGGCACTTTTATACTTGAAAACGTATCTAAACATTCTATTCACTACCTAATACCAATACTGTCGTCTACTTCTAGTAGGAACACGGGAAGCCGCGACTTCCGAGTTGTCTCGAACGCACCATAAAACCTTGGGCTGAGTGTGGGAATTAGCGGAGCTTTTGGAATACACCGATGTATCATGTATACAGGAGTAGGGTTTGGGTGTTGCCACTCGTTGTCCATGTAAACCTGGTTTTTCAAAATCTGACCATAACCGGGGTAAGCTCAATAACCGGAATATTGCGTACATGTAAACGTGGTAACTGACACTACCAGGACACAAGGTTAAATTCCCACTGGGGCCACATGTTAAAGGCAGGGTAGGTAAGTTTGAAAAATAACATAGAGGTTGGGAAAATAAGCCCCCCCCCATTCAGCCTCCGTCCAAACAAACAAGTTTTGCAGTCAGTGGTCACCAACACTAATACATCTTTAAGTGTAGTCTCCTTTCTAACTCACCTCGTCGCTACTTGGTCCTGCTCACTGTCCTCCTTCTGCCTGCTCACTGTCCTCCTGTCCTCCTTCTGTCTGCTCACTGTCCTCCTGTCCTCCTTCTGCCTGCTCACTGTCCTCCTGTCCTCCTTCTGCCTGCTCACTGTCCTCCTGTCCTCCTTCTGCCTGCTCACTGTCCTCCCGTCCTCCTTCTGCCTTCTCCCTGTCCTCCTGTCCTCCTGCCTGCTCACTGTCCTCCTGTCCCCCTCCTGCCTGCTCACTGTCCTCCTTCTGCCTGCTCACTGTCCTCCTGTCCTCCTTCTGCCTGCTCACTG
>CABFOS010139990.1:5678-17907 GCA_900660315.1 Diretmoides pauciradiatus
TCCTTACAACAGCAGGGTTCCCCAAGTCCAGGGCGTCCCAGCTGAAACCCTGTGGAAGGCTGTAGGGCTCCTCACGAATGTTGTCTTTGTCAGGTTCAATGGAGCCATGTGATGTCACCATCTCCCCTGAAGGAAAGTAAAATGATGTTTCTGACGTCAAGCAGAGAAACCTGGGATCTAGAGCATAGACTCATTTATAGATGTATAGGTTGGAGAGGAGAAATGAAAACAAACAATGATTCCTAATCAAATTCTCTCACCCAAAAATGAGGACTTTGTTCTACAGGCCTGTCAAATGTCATACCTAGCTTGGGCACAGGCTGTGTGTCCCAGAACTGGTAACTCCTCCGACTTGCCTCCTCCATGGTTTTGGCAGGGCCTTGGCCTACAGAGAACAATTCAATGGCCTTCTGGATCTCCTGCAGCTTATCAGCTGGCAATGAGTTTACCTGTAGGGAAGTAAGCTAAGTAAGTAAGATCCTCCTCTCTCTTTCTACAGGTGGCTTCCAAAAGAAAAGGAATGAGCTGTCAAAGCATCCATTTCTAGCAACCTCGGTCAGAGGAACAAAAAGAGGGATACAAACAGAAAGCAAAACTGTTAAATTCATTTGTTCCCGTCACCCAACGTATACCTTGGCAAGGGGGTCCTGCGCTGCTTCTGTGGCACCAGCCTTCTTCTTCTTTTTCTGCTTCTTTTTCTTCTTCTTGGCTCCAGTGTCATCCCCCATACCCTTGTCACTGAAATGGAATAAAAACAGAAGACATCAATTTTAGTGCATCAACCCATTAGAAAGCTACATACTGGTCAAGAAAAAAAGGCCAGACAGGATAGACAAATAGTGCTAGTAACACACAGGCTGTATCCCCCACCCACACAAATAGCTGAGACAGAACCTGGGGAGGAATATGGTTTGGCATTAATCACCTTTCACAGGTAGTCCTGTAACCATCCCCTTGCCTGTCAACCATAACCCCCTTTTCTGATCAACAGGGACTAGAGGAGCCACACACCCCCACACGTCTATCCCATCTTCTGGGCTGAGAGACTGCATACTACTTACAGAGGATAATCTCATTACCGTCCAAGAGGGGAAAGAGAGGCCAAGCACTGGCCTGCATTTGTAACACCAGGACAGATGGTGAATCACATGACCCCCGAGAGAGGAGTGCATGGTATGCATGTGTGTGTACATATGCATGTACAAGAGGCCAGTGAGTGACCGGGACAATAGACAACAAAACATTCAATGGCTTGTTCCACAGGCTTCCATTTCAACAGCCTAGTCCAGTTGTCATCAAGGAAGATTCTTTGTTTGTGTGTGTGTGTTTATATGAGCATCACTGAACCTCACATTTGTTCCAATGAATTAACTTGACACACCCCCTCCCTTCATACTTGCAAGCTTTGGTTGGTTTCATGTGTGATCACTGACTAAATAGCGACAGAAGCCAATACCAATTAATCCTGATTTAAATAGCTGCTACATGGAGATGGGCTTGCCATTATATGATTTCTCTTATACAAGAGGGGGAGGGGGGGTCAAATCCTAAGCTACACCAGGACAGTCAGCAGACACTGGCCTACAACTAGTTGCAAGCATGAACAAGACACAGGTTTAGGTTGGTTTCATGTTTGATGCGGCTGAGCGCCTGTACCGAGACACACCCGCAGACAATAGGGGTTTGACAGCTAGCTAGCAAGCTAACTCTCGCTAAACGTCAATCGGGGGGCTGCTCTGAACGGCGTCGATCAGCGAGACGCGAACGACACACGCACATGTCATCTTAAAAATCTCAGCTAGAATTTTCTTAAGCAAATTATAGATGTTGGCGCATACATTGTGCTTTATTTTCAGGCTGGCAATAAAGAGCACTTTGCTTTTCTACCCATTCTTCTTTGCTCTCCGCCTTGCGATCAAAGGCAAGGCAGAAGGAAAGTGACTGCTAAAGCCCGCCCACATCGGGAAACCGACGCACGCTCAGCCAATCGTATGGCACGACAGAACAGCCCAAACGGCTCCCGACCAATAGGGTAAGAGCAAGGGGGCGGGACAAGTTCCGTCGGGGTTGTCGGTCCTGACTGAGCTAGCTCGCCTCGGCTTAGTTTGCATTCGCTTTATAAAAGTGTGCAAGAGCATGACAGATTTTACACGGCGTTAGGACTAAGTCTGCGCCCTTACCCGTCATCAAAGTGGTGCTCTTCATTTTCACAGTCGCTACAGTGTCCGTGGTCTTCTATATCTTCCTTCTCCGGCATCGGTGCTGTCTCATTCTCATCCGCCATCTTCAACCAGGAAGTGAGCAGCCGCCGCGTGCCCTCGACGGCTTTAAACATCCCTGCATGCTATTGGCTCAGAGCTGGGATGAACGTGTTCGCTGTTCTCGGTTATGACAGAGAAGTAGCCTGTTAAAATAGCTGACAAGTTCAAATAAATACATGCACATAATCTGGCTGTGATGTTTTATTTGGGAATTTTAAACCCCTTTTTAAAGTTTGTGATTTATTGTTCAAAAGTTTATTCCCCCCCCCCCCTTTTTTCACTTGGCTTACAGACAGCAGTTCATTGGTCGTCTGGATCTCCTGCGGCTTATCAGCTTGTAATGAGTTTAACTGTTCAAAGGATAGAGAGGAAATAAAGTGTTAAATTCAAACAAAATCTGCACATATACCATTCTGTCTTTGGAGAGGCTTCTACACAGCAAAGTGTTGTTAGAGCTTTTATTAGTGCTTTCATGAAAACAGTACTTTCTCTTACATTTTACATTGTCTGACATACAGAATAACTGCCATTGAACTAACACTGATTATTGAGAACGGGAACAAACAAAGGTCTTCATTTTGAACAAAACAACACGTTAAGAAATGTAATCAGATCTGTTTTGAACAAGTCCTCAGCTGTCTAGCAATATGTTCTTGCACCCTAATGATTTTATCAATGATTTTTCACAACATCCATGCATTTCCTGTAGTTTATATCAACACTGTCAGACACAGTAAAAATCGTGTCATTTTGATTTCTTTGACCAGCAGATTTAGAACCATAGAATCCTCCTTTCTCAATTATTACATCACCCCAAATATATTCCTTTAAAAAAGAGCACATTTTGAAGATTTGCACATGTATTTAAAGCATACAAACAGGGGGCTGTTACAACAGGTAATTTTAACCACCGATGAGACTTTGACCACGGCCCTTACTATGTAATTGCATAGTATTAGGATTAAGCCATGTCTGGTTTAAAACATATCTGGGAGGATAAAGTTCTTATTTCTAAAGCAAACACAAATCTAGAGGCCTACAATATAATTAAAGTCAGAATGAAAAAAAACTTTCTTTTACCTCGTTAGCTAATTTGTCATTTCTTACATAATACCAAAATGCCAAATGTCAAAAATGTTACACCATTTAGATTTTATTTTTAATCAAAATCAAATCACATTTACTTTCTGTGTACTTTTAGTGGTTAATGGTGTACTAGTAGGCGTACATAATTATAACAAAAATATAAGCTATTATAAAATGAATAGTGGATGTGTGCAAAGGGTCTTCAGGTGACCATACCTGACTAGTTTTAACATTTAAATTGCATCAATTGTCAACACGAGCTGCACTTTTATTTCTGGGACATGTTTTGTCCCAGGTCTCAAGAATCAGTAATAACATAAACAGTAACACTGCATAGGTAAGGACTTGATGCTTACACTGGGCTCCAGGATTTAAGTGCTAGACCCATCCTGTCTCATTATAATTACAGTAATCTAACTAACACTATGTGATACCTTTTCATTAAACATTACAGCAAAAATACACCCTTTTATCATCTAGGGATTTCCATAAGGCTTTGATATGACTCTTATTGTATACAAAATAGTGACTGGATTAGATTATTACAGTCAAATGTTCAACCAGCATTTCATAGTTGTGAATGTAAGATGTCCTCGGTAGAAGGTTGGCAACTAAACAGAAATAATTTATGATTTTCAATAGAAATGAGGCAGGTAGCTCTCATGCAAATATCTTGAATAGTTAAACAAAACTATGACTGAATACTCCACATTAGCATGTGTGAAATGATGCCAAGGCCAAACACTCCAACATAGTAATCTTTTTTCAAATAGGATAATAAAACATTGTAGTTTAAAATTTTCTCTAAATGTCAAGCCTCAAAATGTCTCAAAATGAAAAAAGTGCCAAAATTGGATTATCTAGAGTTTCAAATTAGATCAATTGCATGAAAACTTTGATAATTCGATCATTTGATGAGCCTTAATGTAGAAACTGTGTCAAATACTACAACCATAATGAAACATACTCATTTGTAGCAACAGTAACTGTTCATTTTATATCTTTACTGGAACAAACCAGCACAACCGTAGTCCATAGATGAAATTGGCCTCTTAGCCATAACACTTCTGACACAGCTTAAGTCAAGTAAAAGCTGTTTTTGAAATACTAATACCAACACTGAAGTGTAACAATGTTCCTCAAATAAAAAAAAACCCATGACAGAACACGTCTTCATTCTCTGTCCCACAGATTTGTGATAACATCCTACGGATGAATGAGAATTTTGGAGACAGTTCCATGATACTGTTACACAATCCATAACCACTAATCTCCAACCTCCCTGTTTCTATGCAAGGCGAGACAGCCCTGACAAGAAATGACTCAATACTCCCACATTGTACCAGGGATTTTCTTTACCAGCCCTAGACAATTTATTTGCCACAGCCAAGGCTCTTCTTTTTCTTCTTTGACTGATAAACGGCGTCTTTCTTTGTCCAGACAGGGCTCTTGAGGTTGGGACTGGGAGACTGACAGGCAGCAGCAGCGTCTCTCCTTGCACCCAGAGCTCCTTTGCCAACTCTCTTTGTTGTCAGAAAGGCAGTTTTTTTTCCAGACGGTTTCAGACACATGTCATGCCTTGCCCTTGGCCAAGGCCATACGCTCTGAAACAGTTTTGATGGGAACTCCTTTGCGGGTCACCTTCACGTGGACGAAGAGTGTGGCAGGGGACAGACTGGAACCATCTGCCTTCAGTAAGTGGACATGACGATAACCTGAGGAGAAAGAGGGAATACAGGGCACGCATTACAAACAACATACAAAGGCCATCACTTCTTAGCTAGAGCAGGTGTGTCTGAGTACCCGTGCGTAGGCTTGTGAACGGTATCGTGAACTGGCCCACGAAGTCATTCTTGGCAGTGTGGTCGTGGTCCTCCACTACAAAGCGCACCAGGGCCAGTTCGGGGACCTGCAGCTGGAAGCTCAGAGTGCAGTCCCACCGTGGATTAAAACCTGTAGAGGGCGCACGAGAGCTGTTAAAAACCAACACCTCATCCACTACTGTACCAGAAACAGCTCTTACACAAACACCTCATACAGTCACCGTGCAGTTTTATTATGATGGGATAGCATGAATCATTTGGATGCCTGATCCAAATGATTCATGCTATCCCATCGTAACAAAATAAGGCAGTAATGCAAACATAAATGGAGCTTTTATGATTCATAATGCATTTGAAATGTATTTTTACATTCCAGCAATCATAATCAGGCATGTATGAATAATGAGAGTCCTAGCTGCCTACTGGAAGCATCCATATATTAAATGCAGCTAACACAAGCTTCAAGGCTGATGCTTTATGGTTCAGTGTGAGTAATGTAATGGCAAAGGTACCATTGTTGTCAATGCGGTGGGTTTTGTCTCTTGAATTATCAATGGCCACCCCATGAATTTCCACCCACACTTGTGGGTCCACAATGGAGCTGGCCTTGTCTGTGTTGATTTTTGGCAGCTGCTGTGCAGATATTATCTGAAAGCAAAATGTCTGCAGTCAGTCTTTGTCCATATCAGTTTCTCATATCAAAAATTATTTAAATTATATTCAAATATCCCATTAAGCTGAAAAGTGTCCTCGTCAAACAGAAACATGCTTTCAAAAGTTATATGAAACTATGAGTATCATCTAAGAAAGATATGAGTCAGTCAGTCAAAATTGTCATGAATTCATCAATAAGTTACCACTCACTCGTATAGTGAACTGGGTGGGGACGTGGCCGGGGCCTCCGCCCGTGTTCTCTGGGTTAAAGTTGGAAGTGGGGCTGCACATGAAGCTGGGTTTGAGGACGTATCCACAGCGGCCATTGGGAAGGAAGCGACCCTGGTTCAGGTCCATCTGCTCCCCAGGTGTCTGGAAGTTCAGGGCCACTGGAGAGTGGAGGCAGCGACACAACAACAAACATAATCACCCACATGCTAACATTCCAGCGTCAGTGAATGCTGAATTGAATGAATCGGGGAAAAGCCAGTGACATCAGTGTGTGTTGGCATATCTCAGCAGCAATGTAAGGAAAGAGTCTCGGTGGGCTTCTGGGAAAGGCAGTACAATATTTCTCTGTCTTCTATAATAGGCTCTTACTCTCTTGGCAGTTACTGACTACATAGTGTTTTTCAAACAAATTGACTAAATTAACTGCCATCGTAACAGCGTCCTAGAAACCTTCTGGTCTGGAGCACTAACCCATCTGGCAGCCACCATTCCACATTTCCTGGGGATCATAGTTGGAAGACTGGAGGCGCTGGCCTGAGGGATAGATCCGGCTCAGCTGCCTGCTGTTGTGTCTCACAAACAGCTTCCCTGCAAGAATGCAAAGACAGAAAAACAAATGCTTGAATATGCCAGTTGTATAACCAGTTACAATGAAGCAATGTTACAATATATTCTGCCTTTCTCTCTATAATGTCAGAAAGACGTTATTTCCACTGCTGTACCCGAGTCTTTGATGTGTCTGAGGGCCTCGCTCTCAGAGAAGGAGGACATCTCAGCGGGTGATTTTTCCGATGGGTTTTCAAACCCACGGAAGGAAACGCTCCTGCAGTACACCACTAGGTCTGACAGCTCTGGGCTCAGTTTACAACAGACCACCTTGGAAGGGAAAAACAGCGCATAACATCGATGACATACATGTTTATTTACATATATTGACATACATTGGCCTCTTTAACAGCTTCTCTATCAGGTTGCACGGGTGTAGTGATACATCTTCCTGAGCTGACCTTTGCAGGGTCCTTCTTGGCTGTGCTCTTATTGCTGCCTGCTAACTCATCTTCAAAGCTAGAGGAGAAGCTGGCATAGCTGCTGTTCTTCCCCATCTGACCCAGGCGAGGAATCTCTTTCTTCGCCTTCACCAGAATACGCCCCCTCAGCTCCTGCAAGGAGAGCCAAGGGAACAAATTACTTCATTAGGGAAGCTTTGTCTCATTAACGCCCACACAGGCTGTAGAGTCCTAGAGAAAAGAGACCAGGTGTGTGTATGTGTGTGTTCTACCTCAGGAGACGGCAGATCCTTCAGGGGTTGGTCGCTGAGGGGCTTGGTGAGCAGCCTGCTGCCCAGGATGGTGCGGAGGTGCTTGGCCATGACGGCCTGCTGCTCCACAGAACAGTGGTTCTCCAAGGACAGGATAATAGGATATGGAGACGCCTGCAGAGAGAAACACGGGGAAAACTGTTATACCAGGCCATTAAGGCGCAATTGGACCACAATGTATAAACGCAGGACCTAACACTGTAATGGTATACTATGTCAAAGCCAAGATATTGCAGCGCCAAGACTGTAACTGCAACCACAGGGGCTTCAGTAGTAAGTCAGCAGAGGCAAGAAGTCAAGAATCCGCCAGAGTGTTTACATAGTGTCGAAGCAGTTTATAGCAGCAAAAGATAACAAATCAAGCTTCTCTCACCTTGAAAGCATACTGGGCGATGGTTTCAATGACTTCCTTGAAGGGCACCTTGGAGGTGAGAGTGTGCCCGTGGTATATGACAGGTTCTCCTTTATCTCCGTCCCAGCAGTCCAGTTCCACACATCGACAGCCCTGATTCAGAGCCCTGTGAGTGACAGACAGCATAACTAAGAAGAAAAAGCACCGTTGGACATTGTGATATATCATCAATCTGCGGTGTTGTCTACATCTACTTCAGTTAGTGATTTCTTACATTTCCCAGAATGCCTTTCGACATCCCCCAGTGAATGTGCCTTGTGCATTCAGCTGTGGGTTATACATGAAGGTTAAGAGAGCAATGGTCGTAGTGAGAGCATAGTAAGAGTTTTTTCAGTCAACATGCAGTTGCATTGCATTATGGTCTATTGAGGATACTGTCAGTGTCCTCTTCCTCTCGTACAATGGATCTCTCCCTGTGTGATTGTTGCACGTTGTTGCAAAATGCTGCATCTAGAAAGAAGCCCTTGCTCTTTGATTCTGAGTGACACCAAAACCTGATGTTTTAGATAGCTGAAAAATGTCCTGAAATCTAATTCAATTGTAGCTGCGCTGGAAATATCCTAACCTGACAACGTGTCATCTATATCTGGCCAATTATCCAAAGGAATAAAACAAAATGGACCCAGAAATGAATGTTACGTTGCCAATAGCTGCTTTTTTGGTGTGTGGAATATTACCCTGGCTAAGTTTCCAGGACAGGATTAATCTTAACTCTAAATCTAAATAGTTTTTATAGTTAGCCTGATTGTGTACTCCTAGTCTAACCTAAATCTGTTGTATGTTGTATATCAAAAAAGACTCAAGGGTCTCTGTCTGAATACCTGATGTATGGCTCGGTGCTGCTGGCGCTGGTGACTTGGTCCTTGGTAAGGTAGGTGTTGTGTGAGGAGGAGATGAAGTAGTGGGCCAAGGGGCGGCTCATGTCTTGGTGGACTCTGGCATGGTCAGGGTTAAACACGTCATTCTCCAGGGACAGCATGTACATGGTGAAACCGTTCTGGGTCATGAATTGGTTCTTCTGAGCTGCAATGAACGACAATGCATATTCATCAAAGTAGTTACACTGCAGCTGGTTTATCAGTGGTTTAAATACATAAAATAGGACTGGTGTATAACAAGATGTAGCAGAGCTCGCTACAACCGGGGCCACGACAGACAGAGACCAAGGCAGGACAGGAGAGTCAGGCCAGCAGGCCGCTTTATTTGTATCACAGCAATATAATAACTCGGCCCGGTCTAAACGGCCGCTTTTTAGCACCGTCCCTCCATCGTGACAGGTCAGCCACGGAGCACCAGGCCAGTCTGCCTGGCTTCCAGGGGCATCCCAGCTCCAACCCCAACTGACCAGCTCTTCCAGGTCCTCCCCCGACTGCATCCTCTGGGAACAGGGCGGTCATCGCTGCTGGTCTTGCTGCTCTCCGCTCCATAGTCGACTAGCTGTCTCCGGTTGGACTCAGGCTCAAGCAGTCTAGCTCAGACTTTATCCTCCCAGGGCCTGGCTTCTGGATACAGGGAGGGTCAGTCCACTGACTCGACTCTCTCCTGTATCCAGCTTATGCCTCCCCCACTCCCTCCCCTCAGTCTGCTACACAAGACAAGACAAGACCAGGTTTAGACTAAATGACACATTCGTATCACAGGGATGAAGCTAATCACAGTCTAGGAAACTATCTCATACTTAAAGTGGTAATCTCTGATTTACTTGGGCTTTATTTTCTTTTGGTGACATCTTTGGTTCTCAGCCTCTCAGCCTGGGGGGGGGGTCAGTGGCTCTGTCCGTAGGATTTGGGTTGGGAACCAGAGGATTGCCGGCTGAAGTCTAGTGCAGACCAGTCAGTCGGGGGTGGACTGGTAGCTGGAGAGGTCCCAGTTCACCTTCTGGCCACTGCCAGGTGCCCTTGGGCAAGACACCGAACCTACCAACTGCTCAGGGTGCCGTTAAGCGGCAGCCCCATCGCTCAGACATCTCTCCATTGATGCATGTAGATAGGTCTTGTGTTTGCATGTGCATGTGTATGTATTTCAGGGCCTTCTCATTGCTGTGGTGTTTCTCTAGTTCCCAGAGATCACCTGTCAATCAAACAGTGTGTCCAGTACTGTGATGTCTTTCTCCTTTTTTGTTGATGGAGTTTGAGTTTCTGTACATGGCACTCTTTTCTTTGTCTGTTCAGCCATGGTGGCTATCGCTGCTCATGCTAACTACCCAGTTCCTCTTCTGTTTCTTCCAAACAAACCACTGTTGCTGCTGCCAGAAACGTAAAACGCATCACTTCCTGTGTGCCAGAGGATTTTTCACAGGAAAGACCTACCAGACACCGGGTGTTTAGAGCAGCTTTTTATGACCTGGCTAGAGGTTGAACCACTAATGTGTTACATCGATACAGCGATAGAGAGTAGCAAAACAGACACTTTCATTCATAAGAAAAAAGCATTTATCGTGAGTGCTTTCAGGACCTACCCCAGTCGTTGAGCTCAAAGGTGCGTATGAGGCTCTGAGCATGAAGCAGCGAGGCGTCCTCCCCCTGGTCTCCTAGGAAGTCCCGGAGCTCGGCGGTGGAGAGCACACAGCCATTGCTGGAGTAGTGTCTGAACACCGCATCCAGCTCCGGCCGCCGCAGCAGCTCCCTGCAGAACTCCTCGATCTCTATGTGATCCAGGCGGCCATCGCACGATCGGTCGCACTTCTGGGATACGGAGGAAGCAGAGCAGCAGCAAGGATTAATGCAAGGCAAAATGTGGCATGCTTTTATTTTGGGAGTGCTCCAGATTCCCAGGGGGAGACAGTAACCCCATAATTCAAACCAGGCATTCATACTTACATAAAGTCCCTATATTATTCTCTGAGGAGGGGCAGTATGGGAGAAGGAGCATTAAAACAACAATCAAACTGTAATGGAGAGCTGTGGGGCATAGCAGGCAGTAATCCTCCACAATAAAGAAATAACTGGCTTGTGATTTGTTGTGGGGGAGATGAGAGGGAGCGTCTAAAGGGTTGGATGGGGGGGTTGGTGGTTGGCTTGCCACTGGTTTGATAATTGAACACAGACTCTCCACTCCAGGCTGTCTGGGTAAACTGATACGACCCTAACTATCAAAAACATCAGCAACTCTTCATTTCTACGCTTATTATTCCCCCTCTCCACTCTTTCAGAATTCAGCTCATGTGAATGAACTAAAGCTAATGCACATGTACAGTGTGTAGTACAGATACGCACATAGGACGTGTCATGCACATCACCCTGACCTTGAATAGACAGCGGGCATACTGTTCACTCAGATCAATGTTGATCATCTGTAGCAGTCGTTTGACCTCATCGTAGCTCATCTTGCCGTCCTGGTTCTGATCGGCCCGTCTCAGGTAGCCACGGATCCAAGTGCAGGGGGTTAAGGAAGAAAACCAGACTACGCCTAAACAAATTCACACTCATTCAAACGTTTACTGAAGGTAATGAATCAAAGTCTAAATGTTTAGCCACATGCAGCTGGAAGCAGTTTGTCACCGACTTAACATTGTTTAGCATGGATGCCAATAAAGCTAAGTCAATATTCATCTTTTGGTGTGAAATCTGTAATCCATTGTAGATGACTCAATAGTACAAAAAAAAGATTTTAGTTAATTGTCCCAGAGCTTGCAATGTGAGCTACACGTACTGTAGTGCAAATATACTGATCAATTTGTGCTCCCTCGCCCAAGAACCAATGCCTTAAAGCGATCTTTCATTTACAGATCCTTATCCCTCTGGCACAACCTCCCAAGAAACATCCACACTGAACTTAGTATTTAAGTTTTTAAAACAAAGCTTAAATCACACCTCTTAGCTGATGCGTAATATGTATAAACGGTTTGTCCTATTTTCATATACTTTTTACAGTGTAGTGTTGTTATATTATTGCACTTGTGTTTTTGTTGTATCTGTAGATGTTTCTGCTCTTACTATCTATTTTTTTTCTCTGTGGGAAGTGGTATGTACTTGGGTTAATTATTTTTCTGTTATTGGATAATGTTATTTCATTGTTTTCTTGTTGTTTGTTGTCCATTGCATGTGTTATCTGTAGTGCTGATGTATGTTGTGTTAATGTTTTAATTGTCCTTATTTGTGGACCCCAGGAAGACTAGCGGGTTGCTATGCCAGCAGCTAATGGGGATCCTTAATTAAAACTCAAACTCAAACTCACAAGAGGTTTATACTGCCAGAGAAATCAGTTCTCTGGAATTTTGCTCTTTCGTATTAACATCGATGTGGATTCTAGTTTGGGGCAGGCTCTACTCAGTAAAGTTGCCTTGGTACTCATTTGGTACATACTGTTCATCAATTGTCCGTCAAATATTATGCCTTTCTCATCATTAAACACTTTAATCACAACAGTTCAGGATACTGCACTGCTCTTGTTTGAGGTTAATACCGTCCTAAGGAATGTTTTTCCTCCTTAAGAGAGGTTTTAT
>CABFOS010139996.1:0-10400 GCA_900660315.1 Diretmoides pauciradiatus
AAGACAACACTTATGCCATATCACGATATTACGATATCCAAAATCTAAGACGATATCTAGTCTCATATCACGATATCGATAAATTATCAATTTATTGCCCAGCCCTACAACAAATACAACATAAAATACAACAGTTCACAAGGACAATTCAAGTAAAACAACATGCCTCAGTTACTATATAGAAACTATTATAGAAATGTGACGAATTGTGTTGCTCTGTCTGTATCTCTTTGTTTTGTGTGTATGTATATGATTTTATGTGGACCCCAGGAAGAATAGCCTATGCTAATATGCTGGTGCTAATGGGGATCCAAAATAAATAAACAAATAAACTATATTCTTTATGGTGCATTTAATTTCATCCAGTGATATAAATCTGTAGTTTAAATTATTTTTGCAGATCATTTCATGCCCAAGGTGCATAGTAGTTAAATGCAGAGTTGTACAAACCTGGGGAACATCACAAAGCATTTGATAGACAAAATAGATCTTAATAGACAAAATGGCCAAAAAGTAAAAATGATCTGCTAATTATTGGAATTGTTTTAATGAATCATAAGACATAATGTTCACAATGTTCAGCACATCATTATTTATGTGTGCAAAAACAAGGGAGATAAAAAAAATCATAAACATTGTGCTTGGTGTCATCAAAAACCAAAACTGCATTCATGCATGTTTCCACATTTTGCCTCTAACATTTCTTGTGTTCCTTCAGTGTTAGTCTTAAATAAGTGTTAGGGAGGTCATACGCCGTCATATGCAGGTAAGTTATAGAGTGAGCTTGGGTTTGCTGTATAACATTTTGCTTAAAAGTTAGGCTACAAGAATTCATGAGCACATTATTATTCATCCAAACAGCAATTTCAGGATTTTCCAGCAGCTCCTTCCCAACGCTGGCCTTCTTTCACAACCATATTAGGCTTTGTGACAATTCCAAGTAATCGGTGCAGCTTTTGTGCAGCTTGTTTTGAGTCCGATGCGGGTCCTCCTGGACAATATTGTTCGCCTTATGTGATATTTCCAAGCAATGAATAATTTGCATTCCGTGTCCTGATATTGTCAGACGGAGACATTTTATGAGATGATTTGAGTCTTATCTATTCTCCAGAAATCCAGAAATGCTCAATTCTAAACCACGGTCTTTATACGTGTTGAATTTCATGCTCGTTTCAAACATATTGATTAGATTGTTTTGGGTGGTGAGGAAGAATTTAAACCAAACCATATATTTGGTGGGAAGCCAGTGGAGGTCTCAAGGGGCTAATAAAAAATCCAAGCAGTAAGAGTTCTGCACACGGTGAAGTCTGTTAAGTTTGTTAATAGTGCTACACTTTTTTTTAAAATTATTATTATTATTTTTTTTTAGAATAGTCCAGCCTAGAGGTTAGGGTGCTTGACATGAGTGCTTGAGCAGCAGTAGAGGACAGGGAGGCCTGGAAGCAAGGAACATTTCCTAAATAGACAGTTTGGGCTGCATGGAGTGAGAGGATAAGGTGAAATCACAGTTACAGACTTGGTTGATTATCATAACTACCAGTGCTGTAGGAAAAATGCTGTGTAGACTTGTTTGCAGTGGTGTATAGTACTTGAGTAAGTGTACTTCGTTACTGCACTTACTGTACTGCAACTTTGTACTTTAACTGAGTATTAATAGAACTAGCAACTTTCATTTTCTACTCGAATACATTTATAAAGAAATTATGTACTTTTTACTCCAATACATTTCAATTGACAACGATTGTTACTCGTTACAGCAGCATCTGATGCCTAAAGGGTGATTCATTGTTGGTGGAGTTAGGGACAGAGTATTGGGGGGCAATACCATTGAAAGAAAGAAACATGATGATGACAATTACTGCTACAATTCATTATATCATACATCTATGGCAACAGAAATCTAGTTATACCAAATGATCATCACCTTTTATACCTACTGTAGTCATATAACCTACCCCATTATCCATGAGTGTCAAAACATACCATCTTGTCTGCTAACATGAAATAGCAGAGATATCAGATGTTTGTCTGTCTGTCTGTCTGTCTGTCTGTCTGTCTGTCTATCTATCTATCTATCGACTAGTTTTAGTCACACAAAACCAAGCCATCTTATTCATTTTAGCTTGTAGTAGTTGTTGAGGCCAGTCTGTGGATTTAAATCAGTGACCTCTCAGTCATAAGCCTGACTGTCTAACCTTGAGACTACTGCTGCTGCTATATTTATTAATATAAGACTCCAGAGCCCGGACTGACTTTCGGTCTACTTCCTGTTGTTTATGTTTGGATTAAGGATTATTGCTATAAGTTATTAGAAAGGTAATGGTTATAATCAACATCCCAACATCCCTCTCTCAGATGTCAGCAGAAATTAGTTTTTAACAGTTTTTTTCCATAAGTTTTCCTCCCGGGGAAGTATAGTACGCCTCCAGGCAACTTAACATTTTTATGGAAGTAATGCCTCGTTGGAAATTTTTACTCCAGCCACTCAGAGTCTGCACGCCACTGTCATCCCCATTTCTGGCTCCAAGTAAGGATACTGACAGCACCTACTTTTTCCTTTAAGCATGGAGGAAGGACACAAGTGGCGGCAGGGAAGAAAAGTATAAAAGCATTCACAGACTGAGTGCATTAGTTGCATGTGTGCAGAACACATGTATAACTGACACACTGGACTTCTTGATCGCAACCACTTATGTTTGTTATTCACTCTAACATGCTGTTTTTGCACGAAGTGCAATGTAGACCAGTGTTCCTCAACTGGTGGGTTGCAACCCAAAAGTGGGTCGTGGACTCGTTCTGAATGGGTCACAAAGTGAATGGTCAAATATAGATATATATTTTTTAATTTTTTTAAATGCAAAAGTATTAAACACCATGCTTTTAAGCTGTAATCTATAAATACTGTTCCTTATTTCAAACACACAAAAAACACAACCAAATCAGTTTCAACACATTTATGTTGTAGAAAACGGGTTTATATGATGATTTATCAGCCTTTCCTCTCTGTAATAAAATAATGCTATGCTATTATTCTTACCACTGCTATAGCCTGTAGATATGAGTCTCAAGGTATGAGCTCCTGTAATATATCTTTATACTGAGCCTCACATTTAAATAAACAAAGTAAGGTGTATGATTTGTTTTCACCTTGATCGGTAGAGAAACAGGAGGGATGATATGTGACATGGTCCCCGATTGGATTTGAACCCGGGACATCATAGTTAAATGGTATGCACCTTTCCAAAGTATGCAAAAACTCGAACATGAAACAAACAGACATAAGTTGTTGCCGAGTCATATATAGGAATTCCTGCATTTTATGACACACTGTCTACAGTGCTACCAACAGGGATAACAAATGAGCCAGAGTGTGCACCTTAACGTCACTAAGTCTCAGTAAAAGATGATTTACACTATTTTGTGCTCTCATCACAGATATGGTCTACATCAGTGGTTCTCAACTGGTCTGGCCTTACGACCCACATTTTCTCATGGTCATTAAGCCGCGGCCCACATTTATAGAATTTAAACCAAGCAAATTTATTTCTCAAAAATGGGCTATTAAACACACAATGCCATCATGAGATTTCATCATGAGACTTCCTTTCCTTGAAGCAAATCATGAGATTTCCTTTGCTTGGTTTAAATTCTATAAATGTGGGCTGTGACTTAATGACCATGGGAAAATGTGGGTCCCAAGGCCAGACCAGTTGAGAACCACTGATGTACATATCTGTGTATCATATCTGGCTCATTTGTGATCCCTGTTGGTAGCACTGTAGACAGTGTGTCATAAAATGCAGGAATTCCTATATATGACTCGGCAACAACTTATGTCTGTTTGTTTTCTGTTCGCCTGATGCACAAGTGCACATGTGCATACAAAGTTTTTGTACTTTGGAAAGGTGCATACCATGTAACTACGATGTCCCGGGTTCAAATCACATATCACATATCATCCCTCCTGTCTCTCTACCGATCAAGGTGAAAACAAATCATACACCTGACTTTGTTTATTTAAATGTTAGGCTCAGTATAAAGATATATTACAGGAGCTCATACCTTGAGACTCATATCTATAGGCTATAGCAGTGGTGAGAATAATAGCATAGCATTATTTTATTTATGTAATTGATTTACAAATGCAGAATCTTTCATTTTGTTATATGCCCACACTGTTAGGCTTTCAAGTTCTATTTTTATATGTTGTATTTTGGTTGATATTTGGTTAATGCTGCTCTTGCACAGATAATTCCTTTAATTTAGGTCTTGCTTTGCTCCCTCTTAGGTTTGCAAACATGAAAAATCAGAAATACGTTAATCAGGTCCATGACACCTTAACCCATGAGTCCACAGCCTGAACAATGGGATTCAAACCTGAACCAACAAGACGTCTACACTGTATTTTGCACCTACAGAAATATAAGAGAGGAAGATCATTTGTTTTTTCCTTTCACTTATTGTATTTTTCATCATTCATCATTCCGTGTTGTAGGAAATGTATGTTTTCGACATGCACTTACAGTTGTTCACTAACTGAATATAAATCTAACATTGGTGCTAGTTGGAAATTGTGTACACTTAGTCAAAGAAGCAGATGTTACTATGGACCTTATATGAAGGGCAAATGTTACAGCGCTGAGGGCAAAGGTAACAATGGCTGTAGCTTTGTTATGACAATAATAATAACAATGATGATAATAATAACAATAATAATAATAACAATGAGTGACAAGCTGCATCATTTTAGTCATTTTAACAACTTTCATTTGATCATATTAAACATCTAGGAATTAATACTAAATAGTATACTTCTAGAGTAATACGTGTAAAGTACTGTGCAAAAGTCTTATATTTAGAAACGTTTCATTTCATTATTTATGAAAACATTTTCACTTCATAGATACTATTTTTTTGCACAGTACTGCACATCTACTTTTGAAACTGTATTTGCTAACGAAACATTGTTTGTAGTATGCTGAAAAGAAATAAGCAACTAGAGTACAACCATTATGCTAAAACTGACCCAGTATGTTGCCATCTAATAAATAAATACATTTATCAAAACAGAGCTGGGACTCTATTCGTGTTAACAGGGACTCATAGCTCCATTCAACATGTTGCACTAATGAACAGCTCATTCATGACTTTTCCTTATGATTTGGAGGTTATTTAGTGCACAGGGCTGTAGCTCCGCCCCTCGGAGCTGCTTCAAGCAACAGGAAGCGACTCTGCTTTACCCCAAAAGATTGCAGGCTACAAAAAAAAAGTGGAGGCCGAAATCATATCGGATGAGTGTGTTATCCAGCACAAAACCAGAGCCTGAACACGAGCAGTGACTTAAGCTTCATCTCTGTAGGACTCAAAGCGGCAGATTAATGAGGATGTCTTCTTCATAAAGCTAAAATAACCCTGCCTGCCACAGAAAAGAACAGACGTGGTAAGTAGGCTGCTGTGTTTTAAAGAAACTATCGCTAAAACGTGTGATTGTCCCGCCTGTGGTCCGTGTGTGGCACTTTGGGAGCAGAAATGACACGTTTACGTAAAGACCAAAAAAACAAAAAAAATGTGGTTCGTGGCAGCGCTGTGTTTCACCTACTCACATACTTGACACAAGTATTAGGTTGTTTAGCTTGCCACGTCAGTGAATGTGTCTGGAGGTGAAGAGGAAAGTCCGTGTGGCCTGCTGCTGTTGCTGCACTTTCCTGTCCGAGTAATTAACAAAGAAGAGTGCTATGGAGGAGCACCACGTGTCGGGACACAGTTCTTCTTCTTCATCTTCTTCTTCGTCTTCTTCTTCTTCGTCTTCTTCTTCTTCTTCTTCTTCTTCTTCGTCTTCCTTCTTCTTCTTCTTCGTCTTCGTCTTCTTCTTCTTCTTCTTCTTCTTCGTCTTCCTCTTCTTCTTCACGTCCTGCCCCGTTTGCCCTTTCACACAAGTTCTACCCAACAACAGCCCTCAGCGTCCCGTTGGCGGTTTGTTTGGGTGGGGGGTGAAGTTAATAAACATATAAATGAATTATGCAAACGAAATGTGATGTTACAGGTTGTTGACAGTCCAAACAACAACATACTGACTGACTCTCCTGTGAGTTAGTAGTTGTTGGGCTGTTACAGGCGTGTGACTTGTTGCTTTCTTGGTGTCCCAACATCAATGAAACTTCCCGGAAACTCATCACAGGAAACGGATTTAACTTCCTTTGTATATATATATAAATGTGTATATATAGGACTGGAGGTTCACCCTTTGTGGCAGATGCCTGAAACCACAGATGACACTTTACATGGGGACCCACCTAGAATCAGCTTACTCACCCTTTCAGCCTGACATGAATCTGTATCTCATGAATCCTTAAAATACATCCTAGTAGTATCAGAATGATGTAAGTTATATCAGGATAGTCTTAAGGAAATAATGTAAAAACGAATTTCTTTCTCGGAAGTATTGAGTTTTGTTTATATTGGTGGTGGTTTGCCATAGTAACTCCTAGAGGTCATAGTTTACCCAAGTTAATAATAATTCTTGTTAATTCTTAACCCTTTGATGCGCAACATGGCACAACGAAAGTGACCCGAGTGAGTTTTGATTTTCTATATCTTTGCAATAAATTAATTTCATCATTCAATACTCCAGGTATTCCTCAATTAACTTGTTTTGGATCATCATTTATCCTTATTTTCATTCTCTCTTTTTTACTTTTTGAAATAGATCATAGATAGATAATAAAATAGAATATCTCAACAGTTAGCTAGCTAATAGTATTTGTACAGTACAAGTAATGTTCAAATATTATGTACAGTTATCTTTCATGAGATATCAAATATTTCCTGAGGTAAAACAATTGTAAAATAAGACTTGTATTGTAAGTGTGCAGCAAAAATGATGTAGAAATACAAAAACTATGTGTGTTCATAGAGTAAAATAATGATTTGTGGTAATCAAAAACTGAATATGTGGAATAATAAGTGATGAAATAAATTGATTTCAAAAGATCTAGCAAAGAAACATGCATGAAATAACATAGGAAGTGAACACGGGTCATTTTTGGCTCATGTTGTGCATTAGAAGGGGGATGCATAGCTTGTGCATCAAAGGGTTAACTGAATAGAAAATAATTAAATTGTACTGAAATATTGCATTTCCCTACGGGGATCAATGAAGTGTCACATGACATGTTAACTGGCTGGAAAGCACCAACCGTTGCTGTCTCTCCCCTCCGTTGTGCCGTGGCAGGCAGGGCCAGCCAGTCTATCCTGCCCTGTCCTCCTGTGGATTCAGGCAGCCCTACTCCTCCAACCTCCCCAGCACCTCCTCCTACTCCAGGTACCGTAGCCGGCTGGGCCAAAGCGGGCCAGACCGAACCGAGCCAAGCTGAGAGAAAGAAGTAACGCTCTACATGAACTCCTGTTTCCAGCACACGGCACGGTCATGAGTACCAATGTTTATCAATGTGCTGTGAACGGGAGTACAAGTCAAGTGTTTACCAAAACAAGCCGAGCCAAACTGTGCCAAGCCAAGCTACTCGCTGCTGCAGCGTACGAAAGGCATCGCCATGCAGTGTTGCTCATACACTTAGCACGCCTCTGGGCACTCAGACCCACTCAGACCCACTCAGACCCTCTCTGTATCATGAACCATAGCTGAGGAAGCAGTAGACACACACACAACACAAGGTAAGTCCCTGATCCACGCTTGCCACAGAGAGATGCTTTCCCGCTGCAACGCTTTGCCCGTCTGTGAGGTTCTCCAGGGGATTTGAAACACGTTTGTACGAGAAGCACAAGACTCAGGTCATACACTCTCAGAAAAGAGAATTCTAAAAGGGTTCTTCACAGAGAGATGGGGTTCTACCTAGAACCATTTGCCTCTAAGAGACCCTTTTCTCTTGGCAAGCTTCCAGAGAGATTCTTAGGGAGGCAAATGGTTATATCAAGAACAATTTCTCTTTAAAGAACCCTTTTTGGAAGGAGTTCTAGAAGGAATCTTTGGAAGGCAAAATAGTTCCATTATATTTGTTTGGTAATTTTGTTTTGATGTTAAACACAACTATAGATAATTACTCACAAATTAATTAGGGTTCTAGGTGACACCATGAAGGGTTCTTTGTAGAACTCTCTTGGACGGTTCTAGGTGTAACCATAAAGGGTTCTTTGTGGCAGCTCTAGGTGTAACCCATCAAGTAAGGTTCTTTATAGAACCTTTCATGCAGGGTTCTTAGTAGTTCTAGTTCTAGTTATAACCCTTTGTAAAGGGTTCTACCAGGAGCCAATAAGGGTTCCCCTATGGGGACAAGCCGAAGAAGCTTTAATGGTTCTACTTGGCCCTTCTTTTTCTAAGAGTGTATAGCATTTACAAAAACTTGATATGATTTGTTTTAGCTCTATATGGTGCCAATATGTGGGTTCACCACACAGGCCAACATGATGAGTACCTGTACAGGAAGTGATCTGATACTATGTACATTTGCTCAATGCAGTATCCGCCTGTATTGGTTCTCCTGGCAGGTTAAACACCATCAACTATTTGTACACACACACACACACACACACACACACACACACACACACACACACACACCTACAGTAGGTAAGTCCCTTCCTGAGCAGCGGTTGTGACAGAGTGATAGATACGTAACTACCGCAAGCTGCTGGCAGCTGACGTCTATCGCCACTTCCTCATCAGTCATAATCAGTCAGCCTCTGTGTTGTGGCACCGATCTGCACAGTTCATGACGCTGGATAACCAAACATGGCAACCCGCCTAACCATCAGCTATAAAAACCAAGCTGGGGACTTGGATCTTGTTTAAAAGTCATCAAACATCGTATCTTTCTCTCATCTATGACGTCTGTGGCCAATGTAGAAAGGCCGTTGAATGGATTTGTTTTCTATAACGGAGGCAGATAACTGAAAGTGGTCGTTTCCCTAAACTTTAATGTACAGGCTTAATCTACGTAACATGATTGACTGCTGGACAGCAAGCGCTGCTCAGAACAACAAGTCATTCATTCACAATTCACATGCATTATGTGACAGCAGGCGTCACACAAGCTGAAACAAGTCTGACAATATGAAAGAGCATCTTGCTGCTGCTTCCCTGCGCCTCTCTCTCTCTCTCTCTCTCTCTCTCTCTCTCTCTCTCTCTCTCTCTGTGTGGCTACAGCACCCTCTAGTGTTGATCAAATCACACAGTTTAAGCTCAGTGTTTGAAGTTAATGCCAACCAACCACTACTACATTTTAGCTTGTTAAATAGCTGGTAGGTCTAATCTCCCAGACAGACAGAAAAAACTGCATTGAAGAAATTAAATTAAAGCTGTGCACATTTGACAAAGTTGAAAAGTCAGTTTTGTTCCCTGGTTGAGGGAACTTTATCAGGCTGATGTCTCCAGCCACTGATCCCAGACCTGCTGCACTGAGAAAACTGACTTAGAGGCTTTTCATGCTTTCAGGCTCGTGGCTTAACAAGACCACAGACTCGCTTCAGCGCCCGTCGTCCTCTTTCCACGCTGCAGCACACCACCGAAATGAAACGACTAACCTTTTCTCTCTCTCTCTGTCTCTGTCTCTCTCCATCTTCCTCCCCCCTCTCCCTCTTTTCTTCAGGTTCTCTCACTCTCTAATGCTGGGCCCATCAGGGATGCACCCGACAGGGATTCCCCACCCGGCCATAGTGCCCCCTACAGGCAAACAGGATCATGACCAGTATGATAGGGGCATTTACGGGTAAGTATCCTCAACTCCTCCTATGTTGCCACACTTCTTCTTCATCACACTTGTTTGTTTTTCAGTCTCTCCATCACTTCACCTCCCACGCCCTCTGTTGCCCTTTCCCCCTCTCCTCTTCCTCTTTATCTACCCTCCATCCTCTATCCATCCCACCATATCTCCCCTGTCCTCTTTAATAAAGTAATTTACCAGAAACGTTACTAGACAGTTAAATGAGTAAATAAAATGTGCATAACATGTAAGCTGTGGATGACATATAAATAATCTAATATCATATAATAAGATAATAAAAGATGTGCATATTGTACAGTAATATTTTCTATTTCTTTTTTGTTGTTTGTGTTTTGTTATCCTTAATGTTTAATTCCTTACAGTATATGTGCAAACTGACTCTGATTCTCTCCCTCTCCTCCTCTTCCTCCCCCTCCTCCTCCTCCTCTTCCTCCCCCCTCTCAGGAAACCCCACGTGGAGGCCAAGCGGGAGAAAGAGCCCAAGAAGCCGGTCATCAAGAAACCCCTGAACGCCTTCATGCTCTACATGAAGGAGATGAGGGCAAAGGTCATCGCTGAGTGCACGCTAAAGGAGAGCGCCGCCATCAACCAGATTCTGGGACGGAGGGTGAGGCGTGAAAACACACCCACACACACACACCTAAACATAGACACAATCACACG
>CABFOS010140001.1:0-23232 GCA_900660315.1 Diretmoides pauciradiatus
CTCTACACACTTTAATTTAATTTAATTTAATTTAATTTAATTTAATTTAATTTAATTTAATTTAATTTAATTTAATTTAATTTAATTTAATTTAATTTAATTTCTATCAATATATATAAATTTAACATATATTTTGTAGTATGTGACCTGCAACATACGAGACCAGAACAGTATGTTGCAGGTCACATTAGGGAGACGTGTTTTTCCAACAACCGTTCAGGGTGAACTAAGTTTTCTCTGCCTATCTGGGGTTATTCAGGAACAAAATAAAATTGTTTTGGGAACCCACTGTATAATACAGCCCTAATTGGACTGGGCTATCAAAACTGGATCAGTAGGGCAGACTAGCTACATTTGAAAAGGGCTCAGTGTTGATTAGGTTGAGGGTGAGGTCACCACAAGGAGACCCACTGAGACACAACACTAATAGGATTCCTACTGCATGAGTCAGGGCCAGCTCCCTGGCCCTGGTTAATAGTGATCCTCTTGCTTTTGTACCTGGTAGAACAGGCACACTGGAGCCTGGAGACAGGCTGCTGGCTATTGATAGTGTCCGTCTGGAGAACTGCACCATGGAGGACGCGATGCACGTCCTACAACAGGCTGAGGACATGGTCAAACTCCGTATCCAGAAAGACGAGGACAACATTGGTACATTTATACTCAAAACACCCAACATCCACTATTCACTCTTCCACATGGAATACAAGGCAGAATCTACTGTAAAAGCAGTGCAAAGAGAGTAAAAGTGAATGTTGCTAAAATGAGAATGAAGGAGGTTAGTGTCTCTTGAGTTGTGTGGCTGCTATATTTGCACATACCTTATACATGTTTTATCATGAGCTACAGGGATGTGGCCCACCAGGTGCTCTAGAGTATAGCATGTGACCTAGATACTACCAGGTCTTCACAGGATTATTTATATATTATATAATTGTGTATGTGTGTGTACGTGTGTGTGTGTGGTTATGTGTTGTTTCCCCATGTAGATGAGCTGGAGATGTCAGGCTCTATTATCTACACAGTTGAGCTGAAGAGATATAATGGACCTCTGGGCATCACAATCTCAGGCACCGAAGAGCCCTTTGACCCCATCGTCATCTCTGGCCTCACCAAGAAAGGCCTGGCAGAGAGGTGGGAGGGGGGCAGGGGTGTAGGTGAAAAATGCGAGGCTGGAGGTCAAGATAGTCATTTGAGAAGATAGTCACATATACATTAGGCCCACGCCGGTAGAATCCCTAGTGGCCCTCTTTGGAAACTTGAGAACTTCTGTTTTGTTAAACACGACAGTAAACAATGGCTGTCTCATCTTTTTGTAAAACAAGAAGCTCCTTTGTTTCTGTCTCAGTCAGCACACTGGCAGCCAGACAGTTGTCCTGGCCCAAGCAACCGCTGAGGCCATGCCGGTACTGTCTGGCATACTCTGGTATATCTGTCTGCTCTGCTCTCCTGTCCCTGCAGGACTGGGGCCATCCATATAGGGGACCGGGTCCTGGCTATCAATGGGGTCAGTCTAAAAGGAAAGCCGCTGAGCGAGGCCATCCATCTCCTGCAGATGGCCGGGGAGTCTGTCACCCTAAAGATCAAGAAACAAGCTGACAGTATGTTGTCATGGTCTCTTCATTTCATTGTCAGAGGAAGTAACATTATGTTCCCTTTTCGCAGTTTGAAAATGACTATGATGATTCACAGTGCATTTCTTCATTTATGTTATGATATGGACATCACAATCACATTGGACAGATCAGTGTGTGTAGCACAAGGGCTAATTCTCAACACCAGTCCACAGGAGGCTTTTCTAAAAGAAGAATCTGCAATACAAAACCAATCAAGATACATACAAAATACAGAATTAAAATCACTAATTAAAATCTAACAAACATCATAATCAATAGAGCAAGAAATTCATGATCAAAAAACAATTTACTTTATTAATTTATTTAATTTACTTAACTGTTCATTCCCAGAATCTGATGGCCAGCAGCTTTCAGAGCAGGCAGGATTTCTCAGTGACACAGAGGATGAACTGACAGACTCTCAGCAGACCAGTAAACACTCGGAGGTCTACTCTGCCACTGTGCCCAGTATAGACTCGGCCATGAGCTCCTGGGATGGTTCCGGGTTTGACGCAGGCTATGGTAGCCAAGGTGAAGCTCAGTCGCCAGACGGCAAGTTGTGGCAGTTCCATGGTGCCAACAAATAGTTTCGCATCAAATGTAATACATGTTTGTGTTTAGGGACATATCTACACAAAACATCCGATATGATGATCAATCCAAATGACTGGAGACGTCCAAAGCACAGGAGCCACCCCATCTCCAGCTCCACAGGCCTAGCCCAACACACACCCCTCTACGATGGGAGATTCACTGAGGACGAGTGGGACAAAATACCTGGGTGAGTGTGAAGACCTAGACCTGCTCCTCTAGGCCTCTTAGGTGCTTTTTCCTTCCTATCAACATCTTGTTTCATGTCAGTGCAGCGTACAGTGATTTTGTTTCATTTACATTAGATTCTCTGTTTTGAAATAGCTTTTGAAAAAGTTATTTCCCCCCCCTTTAAGTTCACTGGCACAGACAAACTGCATAGTTGGAATTATTCTCTTCTCATTTGTGTCTTATGCTTCCATGTTTTGTGTTTTCCAATTTGTCCTTTTTTCTCTTTCTCAGGTATTCTCTCTCTCATCTGCTTTACTAACTGCCCACAAGCTCTTGGGTGTTTTTTTTGGAGCTTTTTGGTGTTTCACATAAATCCATCGTTTCTTTGTCGCTTCTTGTCCACACAAAAACTTTTTCCCAAAAGCACCTAAAGGGCCTAAGGACACCTCAGCCTTGTCTGTCACTTCACTCTTGACTTTTTTTATGAACTTTTGTCTCACTTGCTTTCAATTCCTGCTTTTTGGAATGACGTTATTTTTATATAATTGAACTGCGTACAGGCTTGATCTAATCTAGTGGATTACTCAGCATTTAAACCGCCGCAAATGAGCCAAATTACAATAACCTTCATTGTGGTCCTGAGAGGTTTTCAAAGGGACTCTCCATCATGCAGCCCAAAAACTGCATTACCCACGCTGCTTTGTAGGCAGCACCAGTCTCAGGACATCCTTAGGACAGCAGAACTGCTCTCATGTTCTGGTTCCTGCGTTGTCATAGATTCGTCAGCCCCCCTCGTTGCCATGGCACCCTGAACCAGGAGGACAGCTTCTGGTCCCAGGCCCTGCAGGACCTCGAGACCTGTGGCCAATCAGAGATTCTCAGGGAGCTGGAGGTAGGCTGCAAGTCAACCCTTCCCACCCCCTCCCGTTCCCTCTTCTCCCATCTGCTTCATCCTATTCATATATTCATAGACCAGTGTCAGACTAAATGACCATGCCAGATGAAGCATTATGATAATCGCCAGGGTGTAATCTGTTATTAAATCTGACCAGGCCAGGCACCTGCTGCCATACTGATCAAAGAAGACATTTGAACAGTGCTGTGGCCTCTAATCAGGCTCTGTGTACACTGCAAGAGTGTGTGTGTGTGTGCACGTGTGTGTGCGCATGCGTGTATGTGTTTGCTTGTCCAAATGGAAGTCTTTTATTTTCATACACTGTTTTAACAATCTCTTTGTTTTGTCATTTTGCAGGCATCCATGACAGGTAGCACTCTTAGCCTGTACCTGGATGAGACCAAGACCAATGAAGACTCCATGCTCAACACTAGAATCAGTCCTATTAAGATGGAGGGAATGCATGACGAGCCTAAGACCAAAGGCAACCTGAACAGGTCTACTGGAGCTAGGGACATGCCACCTGGGGGGAAAGGGGACCCCTCAGACCTTTTGTCCCCTAATACCCTGGAACTGCACAAGGTAGCTTGGTTAGGGACTGGGTTTGAACATTTCACAGACAAACTTCTTCAGAGAAGAATAATTTATGTTTTAAAACAAAATAAACATTGATTTACAGACATTGTAGCCATGGCCTGGTGAACATGGTACAAACAACAGTTCCATAGGGAATCTGCCTATTATATCCTTTGACATTTGTACTCCCTTACTTTGCACACTATGCTCAGCAGTACAGTGTAACTGGATCCAGTGGATACCTGGCCAGTCAGGACTTGTAGTGTGTACATGACAAATAACACAGAAGAACCTTTATACAGGATTACCTCAGTGAACCTTTATACAGGATTACCTCAGTAGTTGCTGGTGTGTTTCTGTCCTCTAACCACATGCTGTTACCCCAGACTGCCCCCTTACATCTCACACATGGCCTGCACTACCCAGCCCATTACAAGTCTGCTGCGTTGATCGTGTTTGACTGTGCTGAGATTGTCTGATTAACTTGTGATGTGTGCCCGTACACTGGGGTTAAATACTGGTTAGGAATGTAGTGTGTAATGTGGAAATTAAAACTGTTTGATGTTGAAACGTCTTACTTGGTATCTCGGAAACTCATCTTGGCTTGATGTACCGCAATTTTCCACCTTGACATTGAGGGTGTGGCTGTGGATACAGTGCACTGTACATTTTAACCACCTGCCCACAGAATTAAAATAGCGAAGGACACAGCAACGCCTTACTCTTTTTGCACAGTTTGTTACAGTACCGCTTACTACGTTATGGTTCTCTCTCTCTGTATCCTTTTTGCTTGTTCAAACAGCTGATAGCTATATAGTCTATGTGCACAAGGCAAATAAGATTTTTTGATATTTACTGTGCTGTGTACATTGTGTAACTCTTAAGGGCCCGCTGTGTTTGCAGGTGACTATAAGGAAGGACCTTGAGAGCCACGACTTTGGCTTCAGCGTGTCTGATGGGCTCCTGGAGAAAGGGGTTTATGTCAACATGATCCGCCCGGATGGCCCAGCTGACCAGGCAGGGCTGAAACCCTACGACCGCATTCTGCAGGTATACTTATTATTCAAGAAAAAAACATTTCTTGTGTTTAATTCACCACCTGTTGAGATGCGTTACATCAGCATGTCATTCTGAATATGAATTAGGTGAATGTATTGTACTCTTCCAGGTGAACCGTGCGAGGACCAGGGACTTGGACTGCTGTCTGACTGTACCTCTCATTATAGAAGCGGGAGACAGCTTGAACTTGGTCATTAGCAGGAATCCAGTGGCAGATACTGAGCCGTCGGAGGGCTGTGACGACCACTCAAACTCACTGTTCTGTTTTCCAGAGCACAGGACCAATAGCATTGCCCTGTGAACGACAGACACTTTGATAGGCTTTTGAAATACCGTATCACAATGTGGCACTGAAACACCGCACAAGTCATTGCACAGTTTTAAGTTTGTTGTATCGTACCTCTCACACTTCACCCTCACATGTTCACCATGTGTGCACACGCAGAACACACAGACCATCCACTCACGTGCATAAAAGCATACACAGAAATAGGCCCACTCATATTCGTCCCACTTGCAAGCGTCACTCACTCGCTAAGATACTCACAACCGCATGCACTCACTATAGCTTTTTTAGTCACTGTGTTCATGTTATGCAGTCCAGAGGAGGCTCTGGCTAATGGGCTGTTCCACCCCAAAGGCAACACCCATGCAGAGTTATATAACCAGGGAGTCATAGCTTCTGACTTAACCAGGACAACACACATGCTTCCAATCTGGAGACTTCCTTCAACCAAGGCATAATCCACTGCATTATTTTAGTATGTTTACTTTAATGGGGTTAATGGTCTTAGTGGAAAAAAATATTAACCCCAATGTGTGAAATTGATCCTCTATGATTTCTGTCACCCCACACAAACATGCACATACTGTACACAAACAGATGCACTTATAATGAACACCCGCACACACACACGGCGGTCGATGTGGAATATTATTCTAGCCATGTGTTGGCTCGCTGTCCTCTTTTCCAAACTCACACCCCCCTGCCCTAGAGACGAGACAGTACCCCCAAATAGTAGATAGAATGCTCACTGCTACTTGCCAAGTACCACAAAGTTTTTTAGAACCCCTTTTATCTTAATGTCAGGAATGTGTGTAAAACGACATTATCCCGTCTGTTTTTAAATGGTTGTGAAGTGAAGGAGAAATAGTTTACGATGGGTTTCCAGGAGACAGAGTTCACTGCTGATGGTGCGTTTTAGAGTAAGTTTTTTTGTTTTTTTACTATTGCAAAGATACTGACAGTTGCCAGTTACATTATTTTGCCCTATGGTTGTTTGTAACACTGTTTGCCCGCAAGTTTGGCTTTTCTGTTTTTCTATACACTGAGGTTTGCTTTTCCTAACTCTTAAATCTCCCTTTATGTTCAAAGTCTCTTCACTTGTTCATATTTCACATTCATTATCTGAGTATGGCTGTATATAAACATGTTTCATACGGCACAGAACCAAAATCACTCTAGGTGGCATTGAGTCTAAGGAGTAGTGTTCGGTCTTTCACTAATCGTTTAAGTGAATCACATCTCTTGACAAATGTGGGATGAAATGCCTTTTTTCAACAATGAATGATTCTCTTGTTTCCTTTTCGTATGTTTCTCATTCACACTTTAAAGGCCCAACTCCACATATGCTTGGATTAAGTATCAGTCTCTATAGTAGCTGTTTTTCGTACCATGTCTATAAGCATGTTAAGTATGCATAGGATTTGTCTTTAAACAGAAAGTTGTCACTGATCCTGGTAAAAAAAAAGGAATGATCTCTGTCTGGCTCCAATAGAAACTTTGAGTGTTCACTTTTTTTACCATGATGGTATGTGTTTTTATAAGGTTCTTGCGTAACAAATCTGGCCTGCTTACCCAGCTGCCTCAGTGGAACTAAGATTGTTTCATTTAATGTTTTGGCTAATATAAAGATGTGAGGTAGCAGTCACACTGTCCCTTGGATGACTGTTAATTCATGGGACAGCAACGTTTTTCATTCGGTTCAGACTCATGTCGTATGCCAAGGCCTGTTTTTATGGTTTCATATTATTTTGATACCCTTTCATCTGTATAATGTCTTATGATATACAGTGCTTTATTTTTATTTACATGTACGTGTAGTTTCTTTAAGTAAGATGTGATACAGGATGTGTCTGTATATTTTTTGGTTTACTTTCACATCCTCCCTGATGTAACCTTGAATAGACTTAGGCAATCAGTTCAAAGGAGCTTGTAAGATATATAGGATATTATTTTATTTTTGTTATTTTTATTTATTTTAAACTGAGAAATGTTTTTTCTTTTTATGAAAATAAAGATATTAAATATTTGTCTTGCTGTAGCATTTCAACATAACTGTTTAATTTGGCCCTCCCCAGTAGATTTCCCACACTAGCCATCGATTGTGTCAACATTTGTGTGTAATGCTTGGTGTTTGTTGGAGATTTGTATTATGTATCCAAGCTTGTGGTAGTTCTGAACAGGCTTATCATGCTTTACAATGACCTCAGTCCTACTCTTTGTACCAGAGACATGCTCAAATAAGCCCTTCCCATCTTTATGAGTGAAATGTCAGGTGGTTTCCACCTGCTGGGGGCCATTGGATTGATGGCAGAGGGGACACCCAGGAACATTTAACTGTCAATGAGCTGTCATACTGATGGCCACAGGCCCAAGGGGGTGGGGTGGCCTTCAAAGGAGGGCAAATAAGTTCAAATAAATATAGTTGGCTATTTCAGGGTTGGACTCAAGTTGTATTGTGATTCGTAGAAGCGGCACTTAAAATAGACAGTATTGATCAAGGTTGGAAGGGGAAAACAGTTACGTAACTGCTAGAGGCAGAATCGGTCGAAGTTATTGCTCTCTGTTAGGGTCCAATGGAAATCATGTTTAGTCCAGTTAGTATTGGTAAAAGGCAGAGGATATAAGTTAGAGAGACAGTATTGATCAATGAAGAATATTTTTCTTCATGTGTTTGTCTGCTGATACCAAGAGGGTGCTTACATTGTTTATTGCATGTATCTCTAAAGCGCTTGGGGTGGGGGGAGAGGCATGTATGTGATAACATTAATGTACAGTATGGTCACAAGTCTTAAGAGATCAGAGCAATATCCTGCACAAGTGATATTTAGTTGTATCACTCCTGTAGGGCCTGTGAGTTAAAAAGATAAATTCAATAACAATTCCTTGCCTTTCACTTCAAAAAATCACCATAAAGCAGCTTTTGGCGATATAACATTTCTGGGTCCATTTTGTTTGGTGCTGTATTTTTAAAATTCCCATGATCAAACGTAGATGATATGACATGTCGAGAGCAACATTTTCAAAGATCTAAAACATCAATGGTAAACCTCAGGTTCCTGTGTCAGTCAGTCAGTCAGTCAGACTCAAAGAACATGAGCTTATTTCTAGATTCAAAATCATACTGGGAAAATCCATCATAGAAGAGGAAGAGACTCAACTTCTCCACCAACAGCAGCCTCCATAGTCCACAATGCAGCACAGTGACAAGACATGTTATGTTTTGGTTGACATGACCCTTTTCCCCTTTTTCTCCACTGGCAACAACAGTTACCACTATCGCTCTCTCCACCTACATGTAACACCCACAGCTGACGATGCATTCACATCATATTCGAGGTACCTTAAATACAAGCTTCCAACTGACAAAAAACATTTATGTCAACCTCCTAGCAATGACTTTTTGAAGACTGATAGCTCCCACCTGACTGCAAATAACAGAAGAAGATGGCTGCTGCAAATCTACCAAAGTCCACAGTCCAAGGTCATAAAAATAAAGTTATATTCACACCAGAATGCTTCTGCACAATCAACTATGCTCATGATACCTGCAGCATTTCATCTGGGTATATGGGATGCTGGGAAATGTAGGAAATCACTAGCTGGAGTACACTAGACAAGGCAGGTTGAGAGAAAATGCATATAGTTAAAAAAGTAATTGATCAAACTTCATCACAAAATAACTCCTGAAACACACCAAACAAACATATTGATGATATATATAACATGGAAGTGTATGTGAGGTTGGAGTCTGGAGCTTCATCTATGTGATGTTACATCTCCTTTGAGCTACCACTCTTTCATTTATAGTGAAGATCATTAGAATAAAAAACTAAACTTTCAAAAGATTTCAACCCAAGTAAGTGCAGAGTGTGTATTGTATTTGAGTGGATTCATCTCACCATTTAGAGTAACAAGGTGAGAGCACATTGGACTTAAGGAAACTGAGGAGTAGTATTCTCTGACAGGCGGTTTATTTAATCCCTGAGAGAGAGAGGGGAATTAATTTAAAAGATTATACTATTTGAGACTTAACTGGGTTAAGAATAGTATAGCTTAAAATAAGAGTGTGTATTCTATTTGAGTAGATGCATCTCACCATTTAGGACTAATTGACAGTGTCACCAGTGTGCGTGACTACTCAGTACCAAGCAGTTATAAGGACAGGACACTCATAATGTACATCTAAAAGTGGGAATATCTGTTGTGTTCTTTTCTTTTTTATTACTCTGTAAAGCACTTTGCTTTTAATGCAATACATTTTGCTTGTTCCTTTATATGAACTTTCTGTTTTTTATCTGCCTTTTCTTGACATAAAGCACTTTGAGCTGTGTGTTGTGTATGAAAGGTGCTATACAAATAAAGATTAGTATCATTATTATTAGAACTCCATCACCAGGTCCCAATTGTTTCAGCCTCATTATTTGAGACATCAGAAAAACATTGTACTCCCAATTAAAAAGAGAGGAAGAGGAACTAGTTTGCCTCAGGGACATTGATATTTACATGAATAAATGAATTTTTAAGACAAGATACATCTAAAGAAAAAGATGTTTATTTTTAATCTATAAAGAACTGATGCAATGTGCATCTCAAAGGGGACAAATGTGAGACAGAAATACTTTGGTACACGTGATTTTCCAAGAGCTTGTTTTCGTAACACCAGATTTTTATTGACAAAACAGCACTGTACTGTAGTGGCTCCTGTGGCTCCTGTACACGCTTTGGGACAAAAAATCCACACTGATTCACTCTTTAGTTGTGAAAGTTGTTACTCACATTATTGAATACCGAAACCATTTTTAATTTGATAAAAGAATTTTGAAAGAGCAGAGAAGGCCATTTCTTTGATGAATATTGCACACTGAAAATTTCATCCAGGCTCACAATAATCAATATTAAGAATACAAATTGTTGACAATTTCCAGAAAAATAAGTCATCAGTGATAGTGTTCATATGATGCACAGTATAAAATGGTTACAAAAAGGCATATGTGATTTACAAACAATTAAAATTCTAAAATACAATTGCTTAAACTGAACATGAGAAACTAGAATCCAGTGGTAATTTTGCATGATACCGATATTTAACAGAGCACGTCTGCTATGTAAATGAGCACAATGGAGAGAGCTTTCAGAATTTTTAGAAAAAAGCAGCATTTAGTCGTGTTTTTACTCCAATGAGGTTGAGGTTCTGACAGATCTTACTAATAGTGAACCAGCATATTTGATGTCAAATTTCTAAAGTCTATCTTTTCTTTTTCATCTTTGCAAGACGTAGATATTTAGTCCTCTAGATATATATCAAAGTTATATCAAAAAGTTAGATGCTAAAAATATTTCCTCCTGAAATATGTTGCAAATGTAATTGCAATTTCTTGCAACAATAATAACAAATACTATATTAAAAGGTGAAACTCAACATATAAAGTGCAGAGAGGTTTCAATAAATGCACTGGGACGGACTGTGGTAGTCACAAGCAATGTACAAATACTATTAAAATGCCACTTCCCTTTTCTCGTTTCTTATTCTTCTGTCTATCTCCCCCTAGCTGGAGCTACCATGGAGACAGACCCTCATATGAATGCATTCATTACAGTATTTGCCCACGGCCTTGTTTACTATCTTTAAGGATGTCATGCAAAATTAACTATATACACTGCATATTGCCACTTAACATTCAGCCTACATGTTATGGATATGTACTCAAGAGATGTGAGTGGCTTGCTTCCGCCGCTAGCAGAGGTACATTCAATTGCATCTCCAGACGAACAACAACAACAAGAGATTAGAAATTGCTTCGGCAAGGACACTGCCACAATAACATGAGGACACCATCTTAGAAGTTTGCTACCTGTTACACATTTAGTTATATGTTTAGTTTATTGAATTTAAGATAAGTGAAAATTTAGCTTTTTTCTATCATACCAAGAGCAAACTAATCTCTCCGGAATCAACAGAAAGGTAGTAAACATAGAACAACATGCTCTATCTCAAAATACTGCCTAAACTGAGATCAGTGCCAACTACAGCAACAACAATGGTAACAACATCAAGAACAACAATGATATAGTAAAAAATAAAAAAAATATTGAGAAAAAAAACAAACAACAATATATAACTCTCTTCATAGAAACCAAGCCAGAATATTCCTAGCGCGAATATATAGGACAATGTAAACCTACCACTATCAAAGTTAGCAAATATGATAACACAGAAAGCACGTCAATCTTATTCCTCTCACAGAGAGCGCTCACATCATTGTTTCTACAATGGTGTGGGTGGGCTTGATCAAGCCATTGTTCCCATTTGGGTCCAGGGGCTGTGTTAGCTCGCTGCCCTTCAGGCTGTACTCTTTGGGGCGAGAGCTTGCGCCCCCTTTCACTGGGGCTGCCACTGCTTTGATCCTCTGTGGGGTGGAGTCAGGAGTGAGAGAGGAGATGAGAGATTATTGATGTTAGAAATTCAATGAAGATAAATCATATTACACCATGCATCACAACTACATTTGTGTGTCAAATCATTCAGGGCATGCAACTGCACATTAGATGCTTCACTATCTCCATATATTCTTGGCTCAAGGCAGATCTGTTTATCCCATGTAGTGAATGGTAGGAGGGTGGTGTCACTCTACCTCGATCAGGGGTCCCTCAGACTGGAGGATCTTGATGACCATCACCATGGGGATGCAGATCATGGAGGCTAGGGCCAAACACCAGCCCAGGCCAATGGACCAGTCAGGGTACTCATAGATCTTGTTATAGGTCAAGGGCTTGTACTTCACCAGGGAGAAGACAAAGCAACCCTGGGAGATAAACATGTTGTTAAGTACAAGATGTGTCTTTGTGAGCTCACGTCCAACTCTCAGTCTCAACCTTGGTATAATGTTGTCCCCTCAACCTCCTATTCCTCCACCTCTGTCACACTGTATACTATCCAACACAATTAAATGCCACTCACCATACAGAGGGTAGGAGTGATGATGGTCCAGCTCCACTTCATCCATGCATTTGGTCTGTAGCCAATCATATCCTCTATTGCATCATAGAAATTATCAACTCCTATCCAACAGAAAGAGAATACGGAGGGTGTGAGTAATAGCATGATTTTATTTTTGCAGTGTTGGCCAGGATAAGAACTATTATGTAACAAGTCACCATCAATTTGGAAGCAGTACTGATCTTCATATCTACCTGTCTGCCCTAACCTGCAGCATTTGTTTCCATGGGGGGTCACATATCATAATATAAACAAGCTCTCTACTGTCTGTCATGAAATAGAACCAGGTTGGACTCAGATATGAGAGATTCGTATGTGATACTGCCTCATATAAAAGTTAGTATGCATAATAATAGCAACCATTATAACGGTGATAAAATAGTGCCTCCAAAAATGGCATCGAGTACACAGTGCCCCTGTTCTCCTTCACCGAAAAGGTCACTGTGAAGAGGTGCTACTATTCTGTGTAATACGCCCACAAGAGCTGTGCCAAAAGCCAGTTGAAGTTATTACCATTGACATGAAAGGAGCCACAAAGAAACCTTTGTTTACCGCTATGGAGATCATTTGTGTTGTTTTTAACCCACTGGGATCATTACTTTGACTAATGTCACACTTTGTAGTAACTTGTTACAAAGCTGAGCCGTTTCACTTACCATAAACCCAGGCTACAGCGATACATTCAAAGAATGCAACCCACAAAAGGCACACACCACTGGCTGCATAGTAGTCAAAGAGTTGAAACACATACATGCCACCCTGAAAAGAGAGAGAACAGCATAAATTACTTCTTCGACAGATGCAGAGAAAAAGAAAGTCACAGAGGAAGAGGGGGCATAAAAACAGTGTTGGCAGGGAAAAGTGGGGGAGAGTGATACACAAGAATGCTGGCACATTACCAATGGTGGTAGAGGTCAACAGGTGCGGAGACGTCATTGAAATATAGCTAATTGCTAAACGGAAAACGACATTCCAAATTGTTCCATTTATGATGTCAAGCACACAGGATGTAAGTGGTGTGTGGTAGGAAGCCATATTTGGTAGTAACAATGCAGCCAAAAGGCAAGTGGAAAGTTTGTTGTGTTATCTCTTGTGTTGATCCAAAGACATCATCTCTCAACTCTTTTCTAAACACGATCAACAGACGTGACAGAGTGTAGGCTCACTGCAGTTACTGTTGGTGAACTTACTTCCGTTACCATGGTAAGTCCCAGAAGATAGCTCATGGAACACATGATAGCTATAAAGATCTCTCGCCGGTAACCCTTCCTTAGGAGGGATGGATACAGATCCACAATAGAGGTGATCTGTCCTTCCACTTCAACAAACTGTGGGGACAAAAGCAACCATTTAGTTCTCAGAGGGGGAAAAAGTCAACGTCTCTCTCTACATGCAGTTCTTGTTTTGCCTCAGCAAACCAGTGATTAGAGAATGACTGCTGCCTTTGTTGGGCAGTAATGAGTCTTTACACAAGGCTCATCTCTAGGACACTGGTTCCTGCTAGCAAGACACAACAGTAACAAAATAACAGTGAATCTCTGTCTGCAGTAGCTCTCTGCTTCTCCCTGTGTCTCTCTCTCTCTCCCTCTCTCTTTCTCTCCACTTTATTTCCTTTTTTCAAAGTCCATAATCCAATACAATCTCTTGTTCAGGTCCCATGGCTCTGATTTGGCAGCTTATAGTGTCTTTATGAGCATGCATGTTTTCCCCCCCCCACAAAGTCAGACAAACACTCCTCACATAGCAATGGCATGTACGTGTGAGCGATGGTAACAATATCGTATTCAGCACTACTAATCTGCATGAAATTTATGGTCAAAAAGTGCACCCACACACACACTGACTGGAACTATTCTCCCATGGAAATAGCCACGCTTACATGTGCTCAAATTTAGAGCATTGCCCTGATCTCACATTTGGCTCAGATGAGCAATTGGCCATGCACAGGACTGAGTTAGCACAAGAGTAGAATTACACTTGGAAGCAGGAAATATGATAATGAGAGAAGCCCTCTGGTGTCCTCATGTGTTTTGTCTCCTATCTGGTCTTAATCAAGGTTGTGTACTCAGGAACACCTCTCAAAGCTAGATGGTTAGCATGGAAGCGATTATAATGGACTCTGCTGACTCTCAGTAAAGGTTTGAAAGTTTAGCACTCATTCACCTCTCGAAACATCACGCATGGCATTATAGGATCTTAAAGGGCAATGTATGGTGATCCCCACACGCTGTAGTCACGTGTGGTATTAAAATACCTCTATGGGAATAGACTGGTTTTGAAATACGGTAGAGTGTTGGGCTGCTTTTCTTGTCTGTGAGTTATCTGAGCCCTCGGAGATGTGGATCAGAGGCACTAAATCTGTTTTACACATTGGCTCTGACAGAAGCACCAAGGGATCTAGGAAGCATATAAACATTGTATGCACTATATCAAGCGTATATTCTATGTGTACTGACCTGACTGTCGAGGCCCAGAAGCAGCAGCATGATAAAGAAGAGGACAGCCCAGAAAGTAGGCATCGGCATCATGGACACAGCCTTAGGGTAGGCAATGAAGGCCAAGCCAGGACCTGGAAGGAGAAAAAAAAGGGGGATGGGGAAAAGGGGCAGAGAACAGATTTAACCTAATTGTCTGATTTGAGCTTGGACGACATAAGGGGATCAAAAACGTAAAAACTGTGCTAGAGCAGCTCAGCAGGGTGTGGCACTGGCAATCTTCTACACTAACACGTTTCAACCATTGAGAGATGTTAAACTGTCTTGTTTGGGTTTTTATTGTTTGTATACATGAGTTGAGTGGCTATGAGGAAAGACTTCCCCAAAGTGGAGAGAAAAAAGCTACTCAGTGTTTTGTCTCGCTCTAATATTATGTACATGTTTACTTGCAGAACAAATATTAACAAAGCAGAAATAGCAAAGCCATGAGCTAATTCAACAGGATGTCATAAGAGCGTTGCACACAGTTACACATGCAGTTACATAAGTAGTGACAGAATCGTGCCGTTGAGCAAAATGCATGTAATTACTCAATGCACAATATGCTTTCATTTTCAATTTGTGTTCCAGTAACTGCAGATATGATGAAATATCACGACAAACAAATGAATAAAGAGTATGTACACATTAACATGCCATTTCTGTGTGTGTATACCTTGTAAATACCATTGTAATGCAGTCATAGAGCAGATTGATTTTACATATATTCAAGCTTCAGTCTAAAAATAGCAAGAGAGTAATTTTAACTGTACAGAGCGAGCATGCTCAAAGAAGATGCATCTCCTTCCACGTTCGCATAGAATATCAAGGAAGGCCGAAACAGAACCAATGAGTCCACCTCACGTCCACAGCTTGGGACAGAACTGGGCTTACAGGACACTGCTGTTGGTCAGAAATATCACTGCCGATGAGCACACCATACTTTATGACCCAACACAATAATCATAACAGCAATTTGTACTGATGACAAACTTGACACTACAAAGACTTTTGTTCTTTTGCGACAGATTACAGAGACTACTGAGGTACACGTTAGCTGGATACTGTGAATCTTCTCATGAATATCCCCTCATCATTCGGTTACTGAATGACATGGTCAACGTGAATGTGAAACACTAGCACACCTGGTGCTTTGAGCATCGGTGGCTGTGTGTGGTGCACCAGTAGTAATGATGAAGACCCAATAGAGGAGCTCTTAAACCCAGCAGTTCATTGTGCAGCAGTGGCTAAAACACACAGCACTTGACCAATGCAATCTAGTCTGTCCTGGAGAGGTGGAACATAGATCATAACAAAGCAACAATTCTGTTTCTTTGGGGCTTGTATTCAAGGAGTGTGCAACTGCCGATACCTCTACATTTCAGCATTATCGTTTCCCAAACTTAATGCTTTTTGCCCTCGGGTAAATTTAGCTGTTTTTGGATTCATTTTCATTTTCAAATTGCCCTTTTCTTTTCTTTGTTTGGCAGCAGTGCCCACCATCACTGCATACCATCACCTTGGACCCTCGTACCTGACTCTGCCACATCGGCAATGTCCACCCCTTGCTCTTGTGCCATGAAGCCCAGGACGGAAAATATTGCGAAGCCAGACACAAAACTGGTACCGCTGTTGAGGCCTCCCAGCAGCAAACAGTCCCTATGTCACACATATGTCATGGAGGTTGTTAATTAACACAGATGGAACCGAAGTTCCCATTTTTTTTCACGCAACCGTCTCTGACACGTGTTGCCGTCACTACTACAGTCCCACCTCCCCATGGTAACACAACCCACCTGTAGCAGTTGTACTTGTATTTGTTGTAGCTCCCCAGAGATGTCATGGCTCCCAGGCAAATGGCATAGGAGAAGAAAATCTGGGTTCCCGCATCAATCCATACCTGAGGTGGCAGCAGTAAAAGGGAAGCGGGGTTCAATGTCTTTTGAAAAACAATCGGCAAGTCCCTACAGAGATTTTTATTAACAACTGATTTTTACAGTGTTTTCTACATTAGGTTAACCTCTAATGTAATAGGATTTGGGGTTAAATTAAATTTTAGTGTTTTGGAAATTTTGTTGACCTTTTTATAGTTAGCTGATGTACAAATGGCAGCTCACAAAGGGAAAACAAGAACATTAAACATACCACTTCCAAACATACAACATACCACTAATCAAATCAAAAATAGCCAATTTAATTTAAGTGGTGGTAAATACCCTTAGCTCTTGAACATCACGGCATTCTAGAATTCCAGTAATCTAATTGGAAATCCACATGATTTTGCAGAATGATTGTTTGGAACATCATGTACTCTCTGAAGCGGAGTTATAATTCTTTCACAACCTCAATATTGCTCCTGGATATGTGGGGACTTATCGATGGAGACGTGGCTACTCCTCTTTTGCCGTTAATCAGTTCGCTCCTGAGGACCAATCTAACTGAGCTATGTCCCAAAACATAATTCTGGATACCTTGAGCCAGAGACATGTGATAGCTTTATTGGTAAGGGGACATTTGGGCTGATGTGAGTTACAGTAGGGGGTGTAACAGAGAAAAAAAGGAAATGATTGGGGAAGTATTGAGTTTTAGATCCTACCTCTGGGTCCTCTAAGCGGGTCAGATCAGGATACAGGTAGAATTTGATCCCTTCAGATGCCCCAGGCAGAGTCACCCCACGCACCAGCAGCACAATCAGCATGATAAATGGGAACGTTGCTGTTATGTACACCACCTAGACAGGAAGATCAGCATTTCATAACACGTATAGACATGCATTTGACTCACATCATCTGTGTAATACTGTAATGGAACAGTCTGGTTAACTCTTTCCTCTCTCATCTGTAATTGCAGTCACAGTTTTTCCACTGCATGAAAAATCCAATACAAATCGGGTACTGATATGATGAGTGGTGTTGTTAACTCGTGATTACCGTCAACTCATGACACACTGAATACTAAAACTACTGCCATCAGGTAGGAAGTAGCCATCAACATGGAGAAAAAGCACAGGCGCTCTGTGAATCAGTTGATTAAGGTGCATGCCATGTAGTCATGAGGTGGATTGAGTCTAATGACCTAGAATGCATTTCATTCCCTCTCTCTCCTTCCTTTCCTCTCACCCTCCACTATAGGTTACCCAATAGCACACAAACAAAAAGGTAGGCAGTATACTAGGGCTTTGCTCACTTCCTGAATTGATAATTAATCCTGATTGATGTGTTTAAGGATAAGGTCAAAGAGTAAAGATTTAAGGCACACTTTTTAATAGCAATAAACCTTGTGTTTAAATAAAGAAGCCCAAATAGGTCTTTATAAAGCAGTTCACAAAGGAGGAAGTCGATCAACTTCCTCGCAAACAAGAGCGTTCTCACATGTGGTTTTCTCCAGGGTGTTGGCTATAGCCCAGAGACTGTCCCACTAACAGAAACAGAAAAAGGACTAAGAGGCTGAAGTCAACTGTATACAGTCGACAGTGAGTCTGGCCAAAACGTAACATCCAATACAGTGCAGCATCTTGTGGTTCTAAATCAAACAAATTAACTTGGCTTCAAGACATTTAGGTTTTCTGTGAGCAACAGTGTTTCATCATTGGCTTGTCAGGATAACAGCAAAGGCCAACCAGCATCCAGGCAACACAACAAGCACAGGATGTTTCTACACCACAGGACTCACTTTCCCAGTGGACTTGACTCCCTTCCAGATGCAAAAGAAGCAGATAACCCACACTGCCAGGAGACACAGGGCCAAGTCCCATTTCAGGGGCCCTATGTCCTCGATCCCAGAGGAGATGCTCAGGACGTTGCGTCTACAGAGGACAGAGGACAGAGACCCACATAACAGGTTAGTGGCAGACTCCCAGAAAGTAGGCCCCATGATATCTAACAGTCCTGGACCAGGAACAGTGAGTTAATGATCAGAGAGGCTAAGTAGAAATCAAAGTAAACAAAAGCGTACATGGCATTCTGTGCTGTTCTAAACTCAAGTTTTCCTTGGCCACATTTGCTCTGGCGTGTGAAGAGCCTGAATGTACTGGATTTTAATTAAGAATCTTTAAAGGATATGCACAAGAGACTGAAATGAGCCCAATGGCAGAGAACTATAACTGCTTACAAAAGTGAACTGTGCCTTTTTCAGGACATGTTTCCTGTTCAGACAAGTCAGATATAGGGCAGGTGTAATCTTGTATATGTGTTGTGTATGTGTATGCTTTTGTCCTTTTGTGGCTGCAGAGACTAAGTGGGTGTGCTGGTGTGTGAACATGCGTGTATATGACGTAGAGTGTGTGTGTGTGAGTGTATGTGTGTGAGCTGTGGAGCTAGCCCTGCTGTCAGCGATTACTCACTCCCAGAACTCAGTGACGGGGGAGGTAAAGTTGGTGATATTGGCAGCGAGCCAAAGGGTCTTGTTCTTGCGGACTGTGTCCTCTATACAGTTTTCTGTGTTCCAGGGCTGCTTGCATTTTGCCCAGGGGAGCTCAGGCTGAAAGCACTGAAACAGGTAGTAGAGTCCCCAGGCCAAGATCACAATGTAGTAGATGTTCAGTAGAGATACAATCACAATGGAGGCGTAGCCAATACCTGCACACAAGAAAAAGAGAAGGTAGATTTCAGTATCAATTCACAAAATATATCTTTGTCTGTCTATAATTTGCAGAAATTAGGAAATTAATGACACTGATAGATAAGCAATAAATTGACAGCCACATGGAAAGATGCTACCAAACAAGTTATAAACAAACAAGTTACACAATGGAAAACACTGACTAACTTCCAGTGCATATCCACTAACATGCATGAGAAATAACTCTTTCAGTCCTTATTTCAAAGAAGGGAACCTTCCCTCGCTTGAGTCTGCTAACTTTTGTAATAATGACCTTAGTGTTAGTATGATATTTTTAGATGACTTTGGTGCGAACCTGGGCACGGAAAATCCCCATACTCTTACACTCCTCATGAGTATTTTTAAACTAGTCACCTCTTTCAATCTCCCCTTCTCCCCCTCCTCATTCCAAATGCAAACTGTTACACAAGTCAATCCTGGGGTGTGTGTGTATGTGTACGTGTGTGTACGTGCATGTGAGAGCTTGTGTGTAGTGAGGAAAGTCATGTTCGCTCAGTGTGACAAAAACACCCGGGCGGAGGAACAATGGCAGCTTGTGATAGGCCAGTTTGTGGCCATCTGTGGACTTCTCTCCTTCCACCACAGACACTATGCCAGATGGATAGACAGCAGCCTTGGCATTCCTTGAATAGCAGAGACCATCAACAGCTGCTAGAGATCTGGTGCCACCCAATCCTCATCTTCAGCTGTTCCCTGTAGTTTCCTCTCTTTTCATGCTATGTCTCGTGAGAATATGGAGTAGAGTGTCATGGCAGCTGCTGGGAGTGTGGTGTCTCGTCTAAAGCTGTCTGTCGTACCTGCGGTGCTGCATCTTGTGGAAGTGGGCGCTACATTAAACTGGCAGTACACTAGGGTGTCTTATGGCATCAATAGCCTGCTGTGGTCAGTCACAGTTAGAGACTTGTTAAAGGACCCAATCCTGACAGCATTACGACAGAAATGAACATCTTGCTGATACATATAATAACCTATGAGCAAAGTTGAAGTAAACTAAACAGGTGAACCCACACGGGGGCTCCAAGTCAAACAAAAACCATCATGTTTTCAAGGATGTTCGTCCCTTTATGCAGACCTGCTGCATGAGACTGCGTCCATCACTAGGCAACTTGAGTTAGGTGATATTTCCGTACTCTGTTTCCATGGCGACCAAGAACTCGGCAATCTGTTACATACCCAGATCTGCAACTGTAAGTATGACTATATGTTTTTCAACCAGCTATCGATTATGCAATAACCAACAACAGGCTGTGGTATATGTGTGTTATCAGTAGCCATGTGTGATATAAATTCCATGTATCACAGCCTGGAGTAGGTTATTGCTTTTATAAAATGGTTACTAAATTGTTTCCATAAATTACCATACATTTTTATCATACAACATACTATATTTTAGTTATGAAATTACAAAAATGACATTTTGCGACAATGTAGTTCCAAGCAACAACCAAAGTTAATTTCCGACCTTCATAGAATGTTACGATATTTATAGCTGAGTGATACGAACACTTGCCATAGCAAGCGTGGTATATAGGATAAATAACACGTTTTATTAATCTAAATACATTATTCATCCTCCATGGGACATTGATCCTGCTAAATGTTCAGTTTCAAGGTTCTCATGGTGCACCTCAGCTGTGCTCAGTAATGTCTTTTACACAACACAGAGCAGGCTAATGAAGTAAGTTGGTCCAATTAAACAGCAAAACAGGAAGGAACACCTCAGCAGAACACAATGTCTGTACACAGAGCCTGGACAACAATTTGAATAGAGGCCTGGAACAGCCAGAAAATCAGGGCAGGATGTCATCCGCGCATTATAGCAGGGCCACCATTCAAGGGTAGATATTCAGCATTCTTAGTGAGGAAGATGGGTGCTGTGATACAAAGCCAGTATTCCCATTTTTTTGTGAGTGAATATGTACAATGTTTGTGTGTGTTGTGTCTAGCTATGGACTGACCAGTAAAGATGGGGCAGAGCTTGGCCCAGCAGGTGATCCCACCCTCAGAGGTGTACTGGCCCAGTGCAACCTCCAGGAAGAACACAGGCAGGCCACCCCCAAACAGGAAGATGAAATAGGGGATGAGAAATGCACCTAGGTAAAGGACAGAGAAAGATAGAGACCCATCAACTCAATGCAACCCGTACGCTGGCCACATTTTGGCCAAATACTGTGGTGTCTATATCTGCTACCTACCTCCACCATTTTTATAGCAAAGGTACGGGAACCGCCAGACATTTCCTAAACCGACGAAGCCGCCAGCCACAGACAGGACAAAGTCGAGCTTGCTGGCCCACTTCTCCCTCTGAGGAGGCTTGCCCTCAGCTTCATCCTCAGGCCGTGTGCCTGGGCTCTTCCCCGGTGAAGGTTTCAGGGTGTCCTTGTGGAAATCCTTCAGACATTGGAGCTTCTCTTTTTGTGCCATGCTGTAGAGGGCAAAACGAGGATGGGATATGTAAAAAGAAATACAGACAGAGAGACAGAGACAGAGAGAGAGAGAGAGAGAGAGAGAGAGAGATAAGATGCAGGTAGAAGGGAGCATTAGGGAGATAATGCTGTCTTCTGATTGTGTTACAACATGCTGTATAACCATTGAGTACGTGATACACATCGCTAATCCTGCTAGTCTGAGCCATCGAGGAAAGGTCATTCAGATGAGGGAGATATTCAGGTAACTGATATACAATGAAATATCAAGGAAAAGCAAAATGAAACTTATATGCACACATATTCCAAAAGCCTATTGTAAACAAGGACATTACAACATCACTTTACTACATACTGCTGGTACCTTTTCTGAGCACTGTTACCATTTTACTTTATGTACAATTTCTGTACTTTATATCTTTCTTTCTCTTTTACATTGTGTGTTATTTAAATTGCATTGTGTGCTGGCAGAATGATCAGGAGTAAGAATTCCATTACTTGTGCTTGTCCTTGTCGCAAATGACCCATACAACTCTTGAATATTGAACCATCTCACACAGTTTGATGCAACATATTTTGAACTGCATATATCAGTCATTATATCCACTGTGGCAACTAATCAGTGCAGATGCCTGGAGTTTGGATAAGCAGGTTTCTACTGCAGTCATGACTGAGTAAGCAGATGCAATGAGGCCCGCCACTGGAATTATGAAATGTGTTTCTCTATCTATACAGTTTCCCTTATTGACAAGACATGGCATACTGTAGCATGTAAAGCATCTATGGCCTATTTAGACCTGCAAACCAAAGTACATTTTACAGTGTATTTGGACCACAAGGTATTCCAAGACATAGTATGTTTGATTTCATTTCTAACTCCCACATTGTCATTCATCAGGAAAAAAACTCTCCAACAACAAAGAAGTATTTACAAATAAGAAAATACAACTAGAAAAAGTAGGAATTCACATGCATTATTCCTAATAGGTGTATTCATGTGTCTGCTTGTCTATCTATATATATATATATATGATTTTATTTTTGATGCTCTTGTAGATTTCAAAATAAGTAATTGTTGTAGAAGAAATGGGCTATTAATCAAAATGGATTTAAAATTGGATTTCAGGTAAGCACACAAAAAATTGACATGTCGCTATACATTTCAATAAGAAAATACCTTAACCAACACTGCAGTGTAGACTCTCTTCTAAATAGGATGAGACTTTGTGGTGGAATATCTTCAATAATTACCAAGTAGTACTCTGCATATAGTTAAAATAGCTGTTTTATTCATTAGAAGCAGTGAGGCCTGGAGAGATCATCACACCATGCTGTCCACACGGTCTCTAAAGCCCCCCCCCCCAGGTGAGCAGCCTCTTATAGACCCTAAACAGGAGTGATCTCATTGGCTCTCATTGGCCCTCCCACTAGTGACCCATGTGGGGGAAGGTCACACAGGTGAAAAGCATAATGGGAAATGTAGTATGATACAACAGATCTACAATGAGATCTGACAATGAG
>CABFOS010140002.1:10795-21193 GCA_900660315.1 Diretmoides pauciradiatus
GAATTCTGGAGTGGCATTATTTTTGTGTCTCTCACAATAAAAAAAAAACAGCAAACAGAGTTTTTTTTTCTTGCTCCTCTCTTCTTATAAGCCGCTCTCGCTCTCGCTCTCTCTCTCGCTCTCGCTCTCTCTCTCTCTCTCGTGTGTGTCAGATTACTCAGGAAGCTGGAGAGTTCATGATCACCTTCCCTTATGGCTACCATGCTGGCTTCAATCATGGCTTCAACTGTGCCGAGTCCACCAACTTTGCCAGTGTGCGCTGGATAGACTATGGCAAGGTGGCCACGCAGGTAACATCTAGCTAGGATCTCATTTAGAGTAGTAGAACAAGAAGTGACACAACACCCTCATTGATCTCTACCTCAAACCTAACGACGCATAACACAGGGAGAGGAGTAACAGAGAGGAGAAAATGAGAGAGAGGAGAAAAAGAGGAACAGAGAGAGGAGAAAAGGAGAGAGGAGGAACAGAGAGAGAGGAGAAAAGGAGAGGTAAGGAACAGTCTAAATCAATCTCGGAACCCATAGTCTACCAAAACAATTAGACGGTCATCAGACCGATTGAGACTCTGGGTTCCCAGATTGATATAATATAGACATATGCTATATCAAAATGTTTATCAAAATGTTCAGCTTGTTCTACTGTCACATTTAAATATGTAAGCAATGTGATTTATAGTCTTTAAGCTTTAGCAGTTAGTTTGAGAGTCATGCTCCCGTACACATACATTGTGTAATGTTCAGAATTCCACTCTAGATGCAGTTTGTAATTTCACATTTAGTACCACTGGTTGTTTGTACTACATTCTACAAATAAATATTCTGAATATATATTTTTTTTAACCGGTATGTCATTGTCTGCCTTGCCTTGATCACAGAATTCATAGTGTTCCCACCTCTTTTTTTACCACTACACCCCTGATTACGAGTGAACACAGATGTGCATTCTTCTACATCTAGTAGGACCGCTCTGTGTTTAGCAAAGCAGAAATCATTTTTGCCTCTCTCCCTCCTATAGTGCACATGCAGTAGTGACATGGTGAAGATCTCCATGGAACCCTTTGTGAAACGTTTTCAGCCTGAACGCTATGCTACCTGGATGCTGGGCAAAGACTCTACGACCCTTGACCACACGCTTCCCACTCCCAGTACAACACCTGAGCTGCAGAGTTGGTTGCAGAGGCGCCGGAAGAGCAAACCTGTTCATAAAGGGTACTAGGATACCTTCATACCTTGTTTTATTCAAACAATGTTTGTCTGGGTTTATATTTATAACATTAATTATACAGTGAGTAAAACCAAAAAATAGATTGGTTAAAGAGATAATAGAGATAATAATATAAAAGATAATATATAATAACAGGTAGAGGACAAATTAAATAAATAAAATAAATTACAATAAATTAAGTAAAATAATTTCATGGATCCCTTCTAGTCCTTCAGGCCTTAGTGGTTGTCATACCTTTCCCACCTCTAAATTAATTTAACATTGATTTTGAGATTCAGGGAATATCAACATTGACATTGCAGAGATATACACATCTGCTTATCACAGCACAGTTAGTACATAGTCTGTGCATAGTCATTCATTCCACTAACCATGGTAATCAATACAATTAGGAAAATGTATATCAGACCATTTTATTTGGAGAGAATTAAAATTCCCTACGTACTGTGTGGTGATGTATCTGATAATGATGGCTCAGGTCTTACAATTGATTATATAAAAAAAGATGTCCGTGCCAGGCTGGGGGCCTTGAAGCATTGGCTTGAAACTTATTGTATCTGGCCTGAAAAATGTGGCCAAATGACCTTGTCTCCAAAGCCACAAAATTCCTGATTTGTCTAAACCGCTTTTCAGTTTTAATCAGGGCTTGAGTTTGAATCCTCTTTAATCTTTCACCCTCCTTACTTCCAATAGCACCCACACCCGTATGCGCTCCAAGCGCCTGAGAACCACAGTGGAGCCTGTTTCCCTAGAAGGCAGCTCAGTCCTGAGTACCAGCAAGAGGAGAGGCGTGGGTGGTCCGCTTGGGCCCAAGGTGCGACGATCTGTAGGACATACAAGCTGCAGGACGGAGGAGGAGGAGGAGGAGGACGAAGTGAAGCAGAAGGAACAGGAAGAAAGGGAAGCTGAGTCAAAGCACAACCCAAATCTGAACTCTCTCCATCTCCCTGGTAAGAGACTGACTGGAGGTACCAGGAGGCTGTTTTGGACTGTGTGTGTGTGTGTGAGAAAGAGAGAATGTGCACATGCATTCATGAGTGGTTTTCTGTTTTAGTGTCTTGTGCAAATGTCTGAGTCTGTTGGTTCTTTATTATTTAAAATTCTCTCCCAACTGATACCTGAATTTATGTACTTGATGTTAAATTAAACATTTTATTCATCTCTCTGTCCACAACAGGTCCTTGCAGACAGATGTGTGTAGTCAAGGTGAACCGTGTTGAGAGTGACAGTTTGAGCCTTTCCAATATGGAGTCATCCCAGAACTCATACTCCAACTCTTCTCCCTCCCCTGCTTTACCAGTTAACAAAGATCCAGTGACAGAGACACTCACTCATACTGACCCTCAAGACCTCTCAGGGTTAGTGGTCAAGGGCCTGACTCCTGAAGGACTCCAACATAGGCCGGAGGCTACCCAGACGTATGCTGGAATTAAACTGTCAAGGCCTTACTGTCCTGAACCACAAGACGTCTCCACCCCTCAGGACTGCTCTATGGGTGTCACACCTCTGGAGGACAACAAAATGGGCTCATCTTCCGCCACAGCAGGTACTTCTGTTGAGAGTGTGGTGGGCTTGTGTCCTCCTGACTCTGAAGCCCAGACATCCAGTTCTTCATGTAGAGAAGAAGCTTTAAGCCTAACACCAAGCACTGTCAGCAACATGGACACAAGTACAAGACACAAACAAGAGATTCACACTAACAACACTGCTAAAGTAGAGAAAATGGACTCAGCTGACCCAGAACATATCAATCAACACTCCACCACAGAAGCACTTTATGATCTCAACACTCAGCCAGTAGAGGGGGATAGTTACACATCGAGTAGCTCTTTTTCCTCTGCAGGACACCAGTGTAGCTTAGAAACCAGCAGCACTGAGGAAAACCTTTTCCCTCCTCTGTTACAGAGGAATGGAGTGGATATGCCACTCCTCATCCCTGAGCAGGCAGGAGAAAAGGTTGGAATCTGTCCCTTGCCACCCGTCCTGACCCAAGAGATGCCCTCACTCACCCTCGTTGATGACAGGCTAACTGAAGTCCTGCCATCCATATCACACCCTGACCAGGTGGCACCTGTGCTTCAGCGGGAAACACTGACTGGCTCTCCGTCCTTACATGGAGCTAAACGGAAAGAGAGAGAAACTGACTTAATGATGTCAAAAGAAACTCCGTCTGCAAAACACGCTAACAACTGGCATTCACATTCCTTTCAATGTGACCAGAAAGGGGCAGGAATATCTGGTCTAGCTGCTAACACGGCTAATTTAACGAGCAACGCTATGTACAAAATGGCAGATGGGCTCCATGTAAGGCTAACGATGCCTGAAATTGTGGTAGAAGATGATCCTACAAAGTCAAAAAGTCTTACCCCTACACAGAACAATGATACCACTAGCCAGCCAGTTCAGAATGCTGCACTTCAAACAGAGAGACCCAACCCAGCAGTGTTACCAACTAAGGAAAACCCAGAGGACCCAAGAGACAATGCATTCAACCTCAGCAATGTGGGTTCTCTTTTGACTGGCACCTCAAGCCACAACCCCCCAGCCCCTTCAGTTACATTATGCATTCAAAATGAAAGTCATTCAGCACTACAACTGCACCAAATGGAGGAGACCCCTCTTCACCACAATACATACTCCCCTTTCCATTGTAATTCCCAGAGCCCCTACATGGAGCCCAAACCCTTCTCTAGCAGCATCTGGAAAAATCTTAATTCCCAGAGTCCTGCAGTACTTACCCAGAGCCTCCACACAGAGCTCCCTTCTGACTTCACCCATGACCCCCTCCCTTACACCATGTGGACTGAACCACAGTGCAAAGAGGTCACAGACCTCGACGACTCAGAACAAGACCTCCGTGAGTCAGAGAACCAGGAAGAAGAGGGGGGGGCACTCACCTGGGCCCAGCTGGAACCCACCTCACTAGTTTCAGCTGGTGCCGTGGAGCCTCTGGGACTCTGTGTAAACTATGAGCTCCACAGAATGGAAGCGGATGGGTCTGAAGACCTTGCAGTGTGCAGGGATCTGGGGAGGGAGAGGGAGGCAGATGGAAGTCTAGACCCAGAAGCTCCTGGTTCTTCTCTGGGGGTGGGAGAAGCAGAACAGGAGGGGGAGTCTGACATGGAAGAAGGGGGGTCAGAAGAGGAAGAGGAGGCGCAGCGGAATAGTGCCAGAGGGGAGAGCAGCAGTGAGTCATCAGATGAGGAGGAGGAGGAAGAGGAGGAAAATGATACGAGTGACTACGAGTGTGGTGAATCAGGGCTTGAACCTGGAGAGGTTTGTGCTGTGAGTATTCCTTCACGCACAATCTCAGTCTCTCAGTCTTTCGCTCACACTCTAACACACATACAGACGTAGTCGATGTGGTCTAATGCTCTCTAATGGTGTCACTCCATGCCAGTACCCTGCCCTGTCAGTGAAGAGGTCCAGTAAGAGCTGGCGTCACCCACTGAGGAAACCTACTGCCAGGGCTGTGCCCACTGCTGTCAAACAACAGGCTGCCAGTGATGATGGTGGGCACATTCAAACACACACGCACAGTCCCAGTTAAAAGACGTAGCCAAGCTTTAGCTTTCAAGGACTCCAACAAACACACAAAACACACACGCACATAGATACTGCTAGCCTAGAGACATGCACTTTTCAATAAAAACCCATGGATATTTCCCATTTTGGTTGGCTCTGAGTAGTGGGTGGCACCAGGCCAGAAACGATGATCCTCTGACTTCTGTTGGTTTTGTCAGTGAGCAGTGAGAGTCACTTCACTTTAACAGTTTGAACCATTTCATAAAATATGACACTTGTAAAAGAGATTGTTGGCAAGAAAGTAAACCTAATAGAGAATATAATCTATGTTGTTATCTTAAAACCATATAGCCTTTTTAATGAAACCATTGAACCATTCCCCTCTTCATTTTTCACATTTTATTTCCCCCCAAATGATTCTTCTGACGTCAATGCACACATAAACACCCCAAACAGAGATTTACTTCTCAGGTCTGCCACAGTGAAATGACCTAGTGATAGATCCTCTATCTGTCTTCATGGTTTTAGCAGGGGAAGGGGCCCTCAATTAACAACTACTAATGCACATACACACACACAGTCACACTCATCATCTCCTTGGCTGTAGAGAAGGATGAATAATTCAGCAGTCATTTTAGTTGTTTATCCCTGAGTAAGAAATGACCATGAAATGAGAAAACCTATTTTATGATTATAAGACCTCTTAATCATTTCGTGCAATTTTATAAACAGACAGGCCTCCGTTCATTCAAATGAATGAGGATATTTCTTTTCAACTGGCTGGAGAAGTTGTCCCCACATTGGATTAAGTCTGATTTAGCAGCAACTTTATTAACACTGCTGAAGTGAGTAGTTAGAATGATGCATGTTGTGTTCTTGATATTCAGGTCACAGGCCTCAGACCGAAAATAGGCTTAATTAACCAACAACCAGACTGAAGGCCTTGCCTTCGCTACAGCACGGACCATCTGCATCATAGCAAAAGAGGCACCGGTGGAATACATAAATGTTTGAAGTTCTAAGATGATTCCCTCTTCGTTTAGAGCCCCCGGAGGCAAGCCTGGCAGAGGAGGAGGAGCAGGAAGTGGAGGCGTGGGCTAAGCCCCTCCTCTTCCTGTGGCAGAGCAGGAAGAGCTTCTTCACGGCAGAGAGGGAGTACAATGCCAACGCAGCCACCATGCAGCCATATTGTGCTGTCTGCACACTCTTCATGCCCTACTATCAGGTAGAGGGGAGTTGAACACATTCATATGACCAACACCATTAGGTGGAGGCTGTTATCCAAAGCGTTCTACACTTCCATCAGTGCATACTTTTTTTTTTTCGAGCATGGGTGACTCCAGGGGGGAAACAGATAGACTCATACACACAAACACTTTAAAATACGACAATATCTGTCACCCACATAGCATAAGATGGCACCAATTATCTGACCAGCACTCTTTGCTCACATCTCAAAGAAGACGGTAAAAAAAGTCTAATCATTGTCTACGTGTCTCTTACCTCAAAGCCTGAAGACAAAGTAGAAGACAATAAACCCATCCCAGCTAAGACCCTCATCCTGTCCCAAGCCTCCTCCCCTCCAGAGGGCGCTACGCACGTCAGTGGATATCTGAGGAGGACCAAGCCCTTGGTCCCAGAGATCTGCTTCTCCTTCCGGGAGCAGAACTACCCCCCCACTCCCACCAACCCTTTGCTGCAGGAAGATGGCACCTCCCCTCTGCTGTACTGCCAGGGCTGCTGCCTGCAGGTCCATGCAAGTATGTACCCAGAAGGGACGTGTGTGTGTGAGAGAGTGTGAGATGCCCCCTGTCCACTTACTCTGACAATACTGCTCACCTGCTTCACTAAGCTACATCGTTTCTGCATTTTGTGCTCATCCCTCTGACGTCACTGTAACAAGTTCACTGAGTTTAAGTTCTGACTCTCTCCCCTTTAATTTTCCACCCCCCTCTCTGTTTCCCTTTCTCCCCCTCTCTCTGTGGTTTGGAGTATTTTATTTCCCTCGTCAGCTGAATGAGGGTGAATCCTCTGTCTTCACCACACGCACTTCCTGTCCAATAGCCCCAAGCCAATGCCACAAGGCCTCACACACACTAGCAACCCTGGAGCCTTTCTGTTCCACTACACACAGACACACACAGACGCACACAACTGCACACCAAATTTTCTCAATCCCGCTCTCACACTTTAACAGCCCTACATCTCTTCCCCAACCCACACGCATTTTGCCAATATCTTAAGTCTTCACTCAGTCTTCTACAAGCTCGTGCAAACACACACATCATACTTTCATAGTCTCACAATCCCTCATTCTCACACACTGTCCCAAATCCACAGCATTTAACAGGCCATGCTTCTCCCTCAGCCATCCCCAGTCTACAGTTCTTATGCGTTATCTGCCAATCTTAGTTCAAATCCCTCGCTCTTTCCTGCCACGTTTTGATCTCGCTTCTTCTTTTTTTTTACTTTGGAGAATGAAGGCTTATGTGTGCTTTGGTAATTTATATGCAGACAGATGTATTCTCTTGCTTGTTAGTGTGTGTGTGCGCGCGTGCGCATGCATGTGGGTAGGCGATGAAACGTATTTCAGTTGACATTAGTGTAAAAGCCACAAGTTTGGTCTTGAGACCCGAAGATAAATATGGGCTGATGTTGCTTTCCCCCTGTGCTGTTATTTGAACTCTGGAAAGGAAAGCGAGGTGAGCTTGGATTTTATTTTTGGTTTGGTGATGGATAGTGGGAACGGACAAAAGACACACACACACACACACTTTAGCGTTTGGTACAAAGAAAAATTCCCCCATCTTCTTCCCCCTGCCCATGGAGTCTTAACTAGCTGCCAACTCTGTACAGAATCACATTTGTCTTCCTTTTGAATTCCAATTGTTTTTCTCTTACAAACCACCAGCACTTCCTTTTCTCAAAGGTTTGTGTTGTTCTTTCCTACCAAGGCACAAACCACAACTAAACCAATCAACAACAGCATAACAAAGCTGTTGTTTTTCAAGCTGGTATTAGTTTTTGGGTGTCTGTCGGACGTGTTGTTGGTGTCGCCGAGGACCAGCTGCATTAGTGTCTGAAAGTAAAGCATGATGTCACTCCTGGATTGGCTCCAAACCCGTGGAAACGACATAACAGAGATGTGGAAAATGTGGCGGTGAAAGTTGTGTGTATTTGTGTGTGTGTCTGTGTTAGTCAACTTTTCTTGTGTTTTTAATTGGTTCTTTTCCATCAAAGGTAGAACAATTTACCATCAAAACTTTTCACTGATACCTTGCCAACTGTATATGATCAATATCAAGCAGCTTGGATTTCAGTGCTCATCTGTTTTTCTCTTTTTTATTCTACCTAGGTGTGCATGATCTCTGAGCAGTCCTAGACATTCCTTGCTGAGAGGAGAGTTATATTTGTACCCTTAATTGTCATTAATTCCCACCTTCTTTAGGTTGCTATGGTGTTTCTGCTGATGATGTCAGTGAACAGTGGACATGTGATCGTTGTATGGAAGAAAGTTTCACAGTGGTACGTCGACCAAACAGTCCCTTGTATTGTGTCACCTTTGTATGTGGTCATACATTGTCATAGCAAACTGAGGCTACATACATGTCTGAATATGATTTATGCCATGCTGCACACCAGGGCAAGCCACAACCATATACAGGAATGCCTTGCTCATGATCAAGCTTTTCCGTCCCATTACATCAAATCCACCCAAAAAATAATTGTAAAAGGTGTTAACATGTAGCAGTTTTAAGCATCGATATATATTATTGTCAAGTTAAGCGTGATACCTTGGTTTAATTACTAAGACCATGGTTGGTAGCCTCTATCTAGTGCTAGTGTTTCTCAAAATAAAGACTACATTTCCCATATACCCTGTTGCTTCCTGTTGCAAAGGAGATATTGCTACTGCGCCCTTTCGTGTTACTGAAGATGATAAACGTGGAAAGTAAGTTTCCCATGGGCCTTTTTACTCATTCCACCATCTGTCATTTCAAGAAATTCTGAAAGCTTTAGCTCCATGTGCACTGGAAGAACAGCTACATCTTCATTTGTTTTATGCCATAAAGCAATATTTCCCTTTTGTGCAAAAAGCAATTTCCCATGAAATCTCTAAAAGTGTAGGTGTAGAAGCCGGTAGAGGCTGACAATGTTCTCAACGATGGTCTCATGTGTTTGTAGTAATAATGCTAATGTCTCAAAAAGAATGTGGCAATGATTATCATCAATGATATTGATGTTACAATGCTACATGTTGCATTTCGTAAAAGGACGCTGAATGAAAGATCTTTCTCTGTCTTTCTGTTTCTCTTCTCTCTCTTTATCAGGAATGCTGTCTATGTAACCTCAGAGGCGGGGCTCTGAAGAAAACCACAGATGACAAGTAAGATGCCTTTGTTCTGCGATTAGCTGTTCATATAAGAATCAGCATGTAAGAATTAATCCTCACATCATGTTTATGTATTACTCTGTGTGTGTGTGCGTGCGTGTAGGTGGGCCCACGTGATGTGTGCAGTAGCTCTGCCGGAAGCAAGGTTCAGCGATGAAGCCAAGAGGAGTCCCATTGACACCAGTAGGATCCCCATGCAGCGATACAAACTGGTGAGGACACACACAGACGCAGTGCTGGAATTCCCCAGGTCCTTAAGGATGGGCTCAGTCTAATTAATGAAGTGTTCCCAGTTCTAATTAACAATGTGCAATGAACATGCCCACAATCAAAGCTAGATAATTAACCACTGGTGGGTAGGGATGGTGGGCGGGGGTGGTGGTGTATGCGTGCCGGTGTGTTTGCTTGTGTGCGTGTGTCTGTCTAACTGTGTGTATGTGCATGTCTGTGTGTGTGTGTGTGTGTGTGCGTGCTTAATGAGGGAGCCGGAGTGTGTCTCAGCAGACCTGACACGTTGCCACTATTGTTAGCTCTCTGCTGCTGGCACCATGATAGCTCAGCAGAAATGCAGAAAGCTCAAAAGAAAGAGTTGTTGAGGCACAAGATGGGATAGCAGAGGTACTTCCTGTTTGTATCCAGCTTGCATCTTTGCTTTCACTAATAAGAATAGTATTTAAAAGGAAGCTTCAGGTATTTAAGAAGCCCATATGATTGATCATGACTTGCTTTTAGAAAGAAACAAGTGAAAACTAGCAGACTGCTACTTGCGTGCTTGCCATGCTTGACGTACAATTTCTAAAACGAGAGTTACGAATGTAACTTCGGTTCTATGAATTCTGGATGACCGCCAGAGGCGGTGCGTAAGCACTGGATCTCGTCCATCTCGCGTTAGCGCAGGTCGAGTAATTTATACCAACAACGTCACCTGTGACCGGGGATGACGTAGGGTGCGCCCTCGCATAAGACGCCCCGTCATCCCACGCTCTGTTCCCTCAGAATCTTCTCGCCAAGATTCCGAGTGACAGAGAACTCTGGCGGTCATCCACAATTCATAGAACCGAAGTTACATTCGTAACTCTCGTTCTATTTCATTCTTACTGACCGCCAGAGGCGGTGCGTAAGCACTGGATGACTCATACCAACCACGTCACGAGGAATGCCTTACCGCACTAGGGTGCCACAGGCACTGGTAAAACCGCTGCTGTAACAGCGTGAACCTCTTAGTAGAACGGCAGCTGACGTTTTTTTTTAGG